>JAQFZH010000806.1:0-27224 GCA_034695485.1 Entomobrya nivalis
AGAGCAGAGTACACATTATTTGTGGAGAAAAAATGGAAACATCAAGAAAAGCGCTTTGCTCTTCTGCAGAAAAAAAAAACATTCATGAAAGCCTTCAAGGGATTTTTGCAAACTTGTTTAATCCTTTTTCCAATTTTTTTTTCTTTCTGTTCATTTCACAGGCAAATAAAATGTGTACATATGTATATCTGTGTGTGTGTTTGGAAAAATTCTCAGCATCATCATCAGATCATACTATCATATCATAATAGCCATGTGTGTGTGTGATATTATCACAAAACCATCACCACCACCACAGGCCAGACTCGTCTTGTATGAGTGTAGGCTGCTTACTTGCATTTTATTATATTTAAATATTTTTTCTTGATGCTGCTCCTGCTGCAATTCACAAACCAAAGTCAAGTCAACAGATGCATGCATAAACCAAAACCGGCGGTGATCATGAGACGATGTTGTTTGGTGACGAGAGTAAAAAAAAGTTAAAGTATTTTGCCAGGAATGGGCATATCAACAGCAACAACAACACCACTACTACCACCACCACCACCAGCAGAAGACCAGAATTTTGGTGTGTGTTTTTATCTGTGTATATTGCACACACACACATTGTGCAAAATAATAACAATAAAATAAAAATGCAAAGGAGGAGCGCAAAAGAGAAAGAAGAGCCTTCGAGACATAATATATCTGAGAGAGTAAAGTATGTAAAAAGCTTTTTACAGCGTTTTGAGAAATGCACGCCCCGACATCAAGTGCCTCATCATCTCCGCAAGTCAAGAGATGAAGTTTGATGATGATGACGACGACGATGAGAACGATTATTATTATATGCAATGATCATAATAAGAAAAATAATGATGATCATCAACTTTTGGACTTTTTTTCTTCTCCGTCGTCCTCCACACATTTTCTAAAGTATACGAAAAAATGAAGATATTCCTTGAGGACATCAAAATGTAGGTACAAAACTTCTGAGCAACAGCCGGGCTTTTTAGACATGAGTCAAAAAAAAATAAAGCTAAAAACTATATATTGCTGAAGTGTACTAAATGTGCAGAAAACAATAATAATGTAATATACTCCTAATAATAATGGCAATAGCACAATAATAAAAATCATAATGATGATGATCATTAAAAAAACCTGTGAAATAATGTGGTTGGTTGGTTAGTTTGATTATTGCTTGCGTGCACATTTTCATGGATAAATGCAAATGGTGACTTGACTTGGAAATATTTTTTTCTGGACCCGCCTCAACACTTCTCACTTTTGCTCAAATGAAATAACCCTTTATCGTTGGGTGTTTAGAGTGTACCTACAATGTTGATTGTGGCTACTTCTGTCATTATGGCTGATGGGAATATTTTTTTTTCAAGTTGGTTTTTTCTGGCTGTGAGTACACACAAAATTTATGACCGGCATTTCCTCAGCAGCGGCATTAGATGCCAGCGAGAAAAAAGTTCTACAGGAGTCCAAGTAGTGTGACTCGACTGGACTTGATGAATATGAACGGTTAACCTCTCTCTCTCTTCTCTCATTTCAGTTTCATTAAAAGTTGGTTTGGTGGAGTTGATGGAAAAAATGTATATATGTATGTTATGTATGTATACTTGAACTTGTCCATTCACTCAAGTCGAGTATTTATAATAATAAATTATCATTATAGTAGCTACACTGCTTTTTTGCTAAGTAGTGGAGAACCCAACAGCAGGAGAACCATAAAAAAGAGGAATGGCTTGTTATGCTCACCAGTCACAAAGAAAGCAACAGGCTACTGTAGTTAGCATTTTTTTCTGTTTAGATATGTTGACTTGACACTCAAGAAGCCATTAGGCCAAAAAAAACCTAAGCGTAACGCACACACATATATAAATTATATTTCAATCATAATTATAATTGCATTGCCATATGACAACGGTCAAATTTTTTTATCTTGTAATTTTTTTTATAGTAATGATGAAGTTGATTATTATGTAGATCATGTTGATGATGAGGATATGCAGTGATACAAGATATGGATGTAAAATGCAATGAGAGTGCAGCGTTAAATGGGAGGTGTTGCTATATCATCCTTATCATCATAGTCATCAACATTTTGCTTCATCAGAGATCACGGATATTATATTTTTTATATACACACATACCAACTATTAATGTGTATATTCACCTGTTGATCATCTATGTTTGCGCATACGATTATTATTAGCTGTGTATGTGTGTGCGGCGTCATTATATCATTTTCTTATGACGATCTTGATGATTACTTGATCACCTACACTTTTTTTTCTCTCTCTATCTCCTCTTGTCTTGCAAGATGAGAAAAAATATGATAGAGAGAAATGATTACAAGTGAAAATGATGATCATGTGTAGTAGAATAAAAATATTATTAGTGTACAGCCAACACTTTAGATAGGATATCTGTAGTTGGTGGTAGTGCTGCTGATGATGATAAGCAGTCTGGTAGGTACTCTGGGAAGACGACTGACGCCAAGGGCAGGCTTTTCAAAAAAAAAAAGAAGATGAGCAGCACGGATTTTTACCAAGAGGGCGAGGCAGTCTGGTCCGTTTGGTGATGATATGATGTTTAAGTTGAATATTTAGGTAGTATGGTAGTGTTATAAAGGGTAAGCAAAAAAAGAATATGATTATGAAAACTTGCTTATCTAGCATCAGTAAAAGAAAAAATTTAAAGGTGCTATACTGAATGGTCAGGATGATGATCACCACCGACGACCCAAACATAATACAATTCGCACTCATCTTTTCCTTCTTTATTTTTTTTGTTATGCAACCAGTTAAGTTACTATATATTCCACTTGGGGATTTTCTTGTAGTTGGAAAAAAATGTGTGTCCCTTCACATTTTACTCACCTACCATCTTTTTTCTGTACTTCATTTACACTTTGGTCTACCACTACACCATATACTACTTATACCACCACCACCACTCAATTCCCATTTTTATCATCATTCCGAATCTTTTCTCCTATTCTTTTGAAAAATAAACTTATGTGCTCTTCTACTCCACACACACTCTTGATTTATGACAGGACTAGGTGCATTACTCAAATCCCAACTTAACTCTCTCTCGCTCTCTCGCTAATTCTCGTAGTTTCAAATTCTCATTTCATCATCTTTTCTCTTAGCCTTGATCATTAGCATCTCTCTTGGCCTTCTTTTCTTCTTATTTTTCCATATCACTTGTTTCTTCGAAACATGCTTGTATACTTAATAATAATATTATTATTAAAATATTCTCAAACAATAAATAATCAGATTAGGCATGCCATGCAATGGAACTCAACTCTTCTTCTCATTCTCACCATACAACTTACTCTACAAACTTAGCAGAGAATGGATATGCGTACCAAATTGAATTTTTTTCATAAAATGAATTATTGCTGAAAAAATGTAACTTGCCAATATTATCCACATAACAATAAGAAATGAAAAAAATATACTTGGATATGAATCTAAGAATACCAAAAGTTGTTGAGATGGAATTTTTTGAATGTCAACCTCTATTCCTACATGATACCTTCACCGAGAAGAATATATATCTACTTATAATTATTCTTTTTTTCACGAAAGATGAAAGAATCAAAAAATAAATCCCCTCAAGACATACTAATTTTCGTATCATTGTTTTATTTCAACAGTACCATCTTCATCGGCATGACTATGACAACCACAAAGACAACATAAAAAATACAGTTGAAACCCTTGAGGCTCTCTTCCACATATTCTTGGCAATTAGCACCGCCCTTTGCATATATGATAGCATATGTTACTAATGCATCACATATAACACTTTTTTTGTAAAAGTATTACAATTGCATAATGATGCGATTGCAATGCAACGCCAAGTAATAATGATGACGTTTGTGATGGTAATAAAAAAAATTGAAACCGAGACGATGATGACGAAGATGTTGATATGTATGTTATGCTTTACATTCACATTTTTTCTAGTATCACCACCACAAACACCTGACTTACAACATATTTATTTTTTTGCAGGCGACAACCAAAAAGGAAATAAAACTGCAGTGCAATGTACATTATTTTTGTGTGATGATGTGACGTACTTATCAACATTATTATTATAGATATTTTTCGGTGGTGATGATGATGTTGATTGTAATCTCACGCTCATCGTCATTAGCCTTATGGTATGGTTGGCACTACAGCCAAAAAAGTGTACCAAGTCAATAATACGATGATATTTTTTCGATCTCTGTTGTTGTTGTGAACATGCTAATAATTGTCCATTGTTTTCTCCTTCGAGAACAACGAAAGATAATACTCACTCGACTTTTAAGCTTAAGGTGGAAAAAAAGAGTACAAAGCTGTAGTTGATAATATCCAATCAATAAGAATAAACCTTTTGTTGTCCATTCTTCTTCTCTGCTCTACACCAAATATACACACACACTCTCTCTCCATTATGATTACTGCTAATAATAATGAGCTTATTATTATTTTTTGGGGAAGGTATTATCTTGCAGTAAAGGAGAAAAAGGCAGATTTTGATTGGAATTTTTTTCTTGTATCGGGGCAAAAATGGCAATGATGACGACGCATTGTTTTCAGCTCATTTTTATGTGCTTACAACATAGCAAAGTCATGCATGATAATAGTATTTGTTGAATATTAAACCAAATTGGTCAAGAGAACAGAGAGAACAAAGTCGTAAAGGTGAAGTGGGACAGTGCAAATGGGTATTGAAGGAACGAAGACGCGAAAAAAGGAAAGAAATTTTGTCCCATTTAATAATCAGCAGATAATGTTAGTAAAGTGAAGAGGGAATGGATGATGATGCGATTAAGGAGATGATGCAATAATACCATGGTATGGTCAATATAAAATGATTATTGATGATAAGAACAGGATCATCTCATCTTCGTCTTTCTAGCTGTGTTTCTCAATGGACGAGATGAAGATGAAGAAGAAGAAAAAAAAGAGACGACAGACTGAGAACAGCAGAGAGCTTGCAAGGATGTCGATGTCAGTTATGCTGATATTATGCTGATTGTTGAAAGTATAGTACAGTGATTGTTGGAAAATGGCTTGAGGCTGATATGATGTGATGATTGTGCTGTCACATATACGTTGCTCTACGATTTACTCGCTTTTTCAATTGTTTTATGGATTATCACATTATGCGGGACTTTACGACAACGACAAGAAAACTTTACCTTTAAAAAAAATGAGGAACATTTTGAAAGTTGTAAAAAAGACATAAAGTTGAAAGAAGAGATGTGTTATATAAATGTACAAATGGGAGATGTATATAGGGCACTGTGCTGTGAGAAATATAAAGAGAATATTAACAACAAACAAGAGGACAGAACAGAGCGCATTGTTTAATTTATTGATTTTTTTTCTACTGCGATGATGCAAATGATTTGTTAGTGTAGTGGTTTAGGTTGAATGCTGATATTATTTTAAGACTTTTATGGCTTTGTTGACTGCTATAAAACTCAGTGAGTACAGAGTACACGGGACAGGGTAAAGTTAAAGGGACCCTTGTTTATCTGAGAGACCCTTTTGTAGTAGGTAATGTCGTTGTTATTTTTTGTGGACTGGCGCTGCGCTGAGCCCTAAAGTGCATGGCGAGTTATGTATGTATTTTTATTGCAGACGAGGGAGGACGGACATGGGACATTCCTGTTGATGATGATGAACTCTTCTGCTCAATAGACAATGTGCATGATGGGTGACCCAAAAATATAAGCAGAGAGGAAAAGACAAAAACGAAATCATAAAGTCATATCATATTCCTCTCTTGTCATCCTCCCATATCGTAAGACAATTACCTAATAAGTGATCTTTATCACTGGTTGTCACACATACCAGCAAAGAAACGTTTCAAAAAGATTACATAACAATTACAAAAGTGCAAAAAGCATTTTTTCTGATAATGACTTTGTATTGGAGGAATGGAAAGTAAACGCGACAAGAGGGAAAAAAGGTGAAAAGTTAATCATTTCAGTGTACTCGAAGCATTTTCGGACAATACTTTTTTTGGTACAATTCTTTTGGTTTGAGTAAGCTAACTAAGTCGAATAAAGTGCCCAAGGGAATCAACAAACCAACTTGGAAAAAAGCCTTTGACTTGACTTTGACTGCTCATGCGCTTCCACAAAAAAAATACGATGATGGTGATACTGCTGAAGATGCACAACACACAGACACATTATCCCTTTGTGGCTGCCTGCCTTCTCTAATCTAATTTATGGACCTGACCACTAAAAAAACGCTACAACTGAACTGGTCTTCACTCTCATCTTTCTTGCTAAAGTGAAATGGGTTAACACATCTGCTCTACTCTTTTCCTCTTCCTTCTACTTACCACCACCATACCATACCATGAAGCCTGAGGATTTCTCACTGGGTTGTCTTTAAGTCAAGTTGAGAGAGTCGGCAGATTATAGATTTTTTTCTTTCTGGATATCGCATCTTCCCTTGACTCAATTATCATTCCATGTCCTTTACAAGTCAAGCCAAGTCAACAATGTTCATAGATCCGAATTCCTTTTAGCATTTCTCATAATCCCCTCACATCTCATTCCAGTTAAAAGTGATTCACACAAACTCCAACCAACCCAATCAAAATTGACAGTGAATAATGACACTTTACAACAATTTTTGTTGTATCAGCAGCAGCAGCAGTACACAAAATGAATAAATTATGTAGATACTTTGCAGACATGTATTTTTTTATGCAATACACACATGAATACCTGTCCAGTCCATTCATTATTATTATTACAGTGCAATACACATCATCAGAGTGCAGGCCAAAAAGGAGAAGAAAGGTGATAACAATGCAATCAATTTCTTGTGTGATTTAAGTGGTTCTGATTAGCTCACACATTTTAAACTCAACGTATTTATTGACACGTAGAGAAACGAGGAAATATAACGATCTGAGCAAGATTCCAGTTCAAATTCATACTTAAGGTTTGCTTTATTTATGGGCGTATTATATTGTTGTTGTTATGTGATTATTTCAGCATTGTTGTTCACTTATTTATTTTTATTCTCCAGAGCGGATTTTTTTTCTTATTTCGGTCTTTTGCACGAATGTATTTTATACAAATAAAAATAAGAACAAGTGAAATGAGAAAAAAATGTATGACTTGAAGAGTTGTTAATTGAAGCGCGGTAAAAAAAGGTTTTCATTCACTCAACCGGAATAACATGCATTCCTACTACTAAATACCTATCTATCTCCTCCTTCAATGAAAAATGCAACCAATCATTTTTATCGTTGCAATAAAAAATAGAATAAAAACTGGGGAAACGCAGATGAAATGGATTATATACCTACTAAAGTTGATGGTGAACAAAAAAAAATGTATTCCGTTCCACCAACGTTTTTTATTATTTTCTCTATTGAGCATGATCCGATCATTACATAATATTATTATCTCAGATGAGCAGCATTTTTTGAACGAGAAAAAATGTGGATCGGATTGTCGGCTTGAATTGAAATAAACACATTTTTTCTTGAAAATGATAATAATTTTATGCATTTTTTAAATAATATTTTTTTCGGGAAAGTTGTATACGTTGGATTGTTGTTGTTACTATTGTATCACAAAGTGTGCCGGTGGTGGTGATGTTGAACAAAGTCAAAGTTATTCCGCTAAAATAATTTTTTTATCAGTGAAAGAAGAGAAAAACAAGACAAAGAAAATGGGTAAGGCTATAAGGCCACTTGGAGTGCTTTTTTCAATGATGGCGACGTCGACGACGACGACGATGATTATGATGAGGTGTTAACAGGAGCACACCTGTTGCTCCTGATGAGTCTACTTTCTTTATAATAAAAGCCGTTCTTTTTTTCTTACTGTACACCACTCGCTTTCAATTAAACGTTACACGTCTGTAGTCTGTTCACTTCAGGATGAATATTGTTACAATTTTTTTTTGTAAGAAATAAAAAATGAGAAAAGTATGTGTGCTCTTAAATAGGTTTTTTGTCACCTAGTTAATTAACCCTTTGCTTCCTCCCCCACTCCCGAGTAACAGGATATTTACTCTTTACTCTTTTCAAGGTGATGAACCATAATTCCTGGACACATTAGGAGGACGAAAAAAGGGTTATATTACATACCACACATATGTTACCAATAGGCAACATAACTTTAAAAAAAATTAAATTCTCGGCATAAAAAAAATCTTTTTGATGATGAAACAGGACAAGAAAACGAAATTTGAGATGAGTACAGAAGCAATACTAAAATTGTGAATAGATTTTGTAGAGCAAAAGGGTTGAGATGTGGGTAGATGATGAACGTTATTATTATATATTTTTATTATTACTTATTATTTATATACAACAGTTGGCTACCCTTACTATCATTCTCATCATCATCATCCTCAGTTTCTAGAAAAAAGCGTGAAATTGTGGATATTTTTTTCACACCTTGTCGATTTAAATCTTACTTCATGTCCATTGTAATTTCTATGTTATGGCTTCAGTTAGAAACTTAACACCAGTCATTTAACCCTTTTCCCATTTGAAATGGTAGAGATGATAGTGAATTATTTCATTCATCCATTCTTCTCGTTTTTTTTTGTTTCTATATACTTTGTATGTACGGTTAACATGTGGAATAAAGGAAATTGTAAAAATTATTGTGAGAAATGCTGTTTGTTGGCGAGTGATCGTGCAACTTTTTTTCTTTTGAATTAAACAAGCAAAAATTTTAGTGGAAGAAGATTTTGTGGTGGTGGTGTATTATCAATTGTTAAATAGTTTTATGGAAAAAAACGAGCTGCTACATTTGTTGTGTCATCTTTGTACGTTGTCGTGACGACACACAAGTAGACCTGTTATTCTTTTCTATTTTTTCCCAGAGAGCAACTTTGTTTGCTGCACTCCCAATAAAAAAAATAAACCTACGACTTCTTCAACCCTTTTGTTTTTTTACATGTCTTTGTGGGGAATGTTGAAACAAAAAGACGACATGTTGCTTTTTCCCTTTTGTTTCTTGTTTTCAGAACAATTGTCTTTTTTCAAAATTGGTATATCATGCCATGTTGCTGCTTTTATATTGAATGTATTTTTTGAATAATGAAAAGAAGAAATATCAGTGTTTCCAAGTCATTTCCTACAGGTTGTACGCAGGTAGAGGCCCTTGTACTGCGCGCACATACATCTTATTCGGTTTTTATTTGTCTCTTGTCTTATTTTGGCTTCCTTGGAAATTTCTTATGAAAAAAAAAACTTTTTGTCTGATGTCCTGTTGTTTCCTCTTTCTCTGTCTCTCTCCCTAAAAGTCGATTAGATTTTGGAGTGCAAGTCACCCTTGTCACCATGAAAATACAATAATGGGCTGAAATTCAAAGGGTTAAATTTAATGCCTTTTTTAAAGTTAAAAAGGCCTTCTCAATCTATTTAAACTTGAAATTCTCAGATTTCCTATTTGTTGTAGTGGAAAAAAACAGAATCTGTTTAAAATGGAAAATAATTGAATTACTTGTAAAATTTTCAACGGAGAAACCATTCTATTTCCTCTCTTTTCTCGTGTTTCACAGCAAATTAAATAGTGATTTATATTCATGACTATAACAAGATTCGGATTGGATTATACATATTTTTTGCATCGTTCAATTTTAAACTCAACTCAAATGAGTTTAATTCTATTTTTCAACCGAAAAAAATTGACCACTTTTTCTCAATTGACAAAAGAGTTTGTACCACGATCAAATGATGGTGATGACGTGTCGTAAGAGTAGATCAGATTAAAGGGATGAATCATCATCGAGATTTTGCCATATGGTCAGATATTACATATATACATCACTCAGGTTAATCATATATCAACGGATGAATGCCTTTTATGTGAACTGAGTTTATCACCATCACCATTTGATCATTTCATTTTTCCACCGAAAAAGCAAGCAAAGTGAGTCAGAGAATCTATACACCATTTTATATATATACACGTAATGTTCAGTTATAAAAATCGGATGAGTGAATGGATTGACAGGAGAAAGCTGTCAAAAATACTTTATTTTTATATTAATTCAAATACGTTTTTGCCCTTTTCTGCTAACATATTATATGCTTGTAACACATGAAGTATGCCATGATCACACACATAATATTGCGTAGGCGTACGTAATGTTCATAATCTGACTATTAACGTGTCTGCATATGTATATATATGACCCAGCAAAAAAATGTAGCTACTTAATCCATTCATCCGTTTCACTCCTCTATCCAATCGAACAAATTCGTTTCGGTGAATCAGAATCATCTCTATCATCAAACCAGCCACCCCCACATGTCCAACCGAAAAAACCTTTTTGCTCCGTCTCTCTCTCTTTTCCAGTAAAATTACCAGGAAAACACCATGACAACAATAATAATATAGTGTTCCGCAGAAGTAGCAGCAGGCAGCGGCGCACTAGCACAACTGTTTGATAATGGACTTCAATCAATCAAACTTTCTACCAAAAAAATATATATCCATATCTCTCTATAAAGTTACCGAAGTAGAAATATAACTGAATGCATTTTATTTTCATCTTTACCAAAAAAAAGAGTAAATTGACAGAGCTCACTTTTCATCATGTCAAATCCAACTGACTGACTATAATATACTTTACATGACGATGATGATGATGTGTATGCTTGTGTGCCTGGTCTTACCTTGTAAACCAGTAGTGGAGCCATCATCGTCATGTCGTCTCGTCGTCATATTTTTTGCACAAAAAAAGATCTCTCTCGAAAATAATTCAAGTATAATCTCATGTTTCCACCTGGATTCCCATTTATTTTACCCCTTTTTTCATCTTATTATTCCTTTCCATTGTCATCTTGTTCATCATCATCCACCATAATGCACCGATGCATCGTCGTTCATCGTTTTTATCAGATTTACGTCTATTCACATTAGCTCAAAACACAGGCTACTTTTACTTGTCATTCAAGCAGGCAAATAAGTAAAGTTGTCAAAGATATTTTTCCCGTCATAAAAATATCTCTCAAAAATTTCAAAAATTTCATCCAAATTCATTTGAACGATAAATGTGAATAGATAATTCCTTTAAATATGTTACACATTAACAATATAATAGTAGTAACAAAGCCTACTAAATTACCATAGAAACATAAAGAAATGAAGTAAAACAAGATTATTTCTTTTCTTTTTCATTTAACCCTTTTTCAGAACAAACCAGGTACTGCCTGCCGCACCATAACAACCGCCGACAAACGCCATACGCAAGCTTCACGATTATGATTATGATAGCATAATGGTATCACCACCGCACTGCTGTGTGTGGACTTAACCGAAAACAATACATCACACAAAAAGGGTCTCTCTATCTCCTTCTTTTCTCTTTAATGGACACAGTATGAAGTCTTTCATTTTTATCTTTCATCTTCATTTCACTTGGTTCTCTAGCTGATGAAGATGATGATGATGATAATAATCCAACATCATTCTAAATATTTCATCCGCCAACGTTATTTAAATTCTTTAAATTGGAAAATATTAAGAAAGAGAAATAGGCTGCTGCTGAGCCTTTTTTTATTTATCGTGAGAGATGATGATCATACAAACAGGTACAATAATAATCAGTGTCTCATCATTGAATCTATATAACCCTTTGAACCCAAATCCCAACCAAAACGTTAGTCTAGTATTTTGTTTTCTTTAAAGGGAACTGATTAAAGTGCAGATAGGCATCTAGGAATTTTTCGAATGTTTTTCCTTTTCTATACACAAGACAAGATCAGATTCCACATGGTTGGTTGATTCCGTGAAACAATGTTTAAAAAAAGCCGTTCTTCTTTGTTGTGTGTGTGTATTGAATGTAGAAAAAAGTACAAAGCTGGACAGAAGAAGCTAATATCATGCCTGACGAAAGGACGCATGGACAGAAAAAAAAGACTACACAGGTAATCCTGATGTAATGAAAAAAGGATTTTCTAAATGTCAACCAAACATGTGTAGTCGTCAGTTTTGTAAAAGCAGAGCAGAGGACAGAAATACGACATGAATTAAGTCAGTCAACCTTAGACTGTGAGACGTAGAGAGAGCATGATCCCAGCCTTAAGTCGGGATTACAGTCATTTTACTACATTTTGGGATACAAAAAATTTTAATAAAAAAATAATGTTTAATAATCAGGTGGTCCTTTCCAAACAGACTAAAAGTTACATAAAGTCAACATCATCGAGTAACTTGGTTTTATTATGAATTTTTACCTAAAAATACTCCCCTTTCGTACAACAACATAACAAAATCCATCACAATAGCCAAAACCTTGTAAAAATAAAAGGGTTATTCAACGTTTTGGCGTGGTTATCCTCATCATCATCGCCACAGGTTTTAGTAGTAATTATTGCTTTTAGTGAACAAAATGAAAACAATGAGATCGTATTCTTACTGATCCTCTTGAGAAATGTATTTTGGTGTTGTTGTTTTTGTTTTATGTACGTGAAGACAAGAAATACATGCATTCAGCAACAAAATGGCTGAGTTTAAGGTAAAGTATATTGCGTTTCATGAGAGAGTTAGTGAGATAGAGAGTCTAGCAGGGCGTGAGAAAGGTTCTTTGCACTTCTTCCACACACAGAGAGCCACCACCACCAACCTCACCATCCTCAGAATGATAATCTCTCTCTCTCTCTCCGCATCTAACATCATCCATTATCCATTGACCACCAGCACACAGACAACACAATGACGGACTGACGAAGACCTGAGGAGAAGGCAGATACGAGAATAATAATAACAGCAATAATTCTCTCTGTGCCCATCTCCCTGTAACCATCCTTTCCTTTTTATTATTTTCCCAAAACCCAAAAATCAAAGAAAAAAAGATAACGCAATATATTTATCCAACTTCTTTCATTCTTTCCCCGTCTTCATATGCCATGCAATGGCCTTCCTTCGCCATGGCATGCCATGATGCCACACAGCAACACACACGACCACTTGCATAATCAGTGGTGGTGGTGATAGTGGAGGATGATGATCATGATGATCAACAATCATCGTCAATCGTGTCGATAGGTGACCTTTCCAACTTTGTGATTATCATGACTATTATTATTTGTATGCTTGCTCTGCGTATTAGAAACCCATAAACCGATAAACCTATTCACAAGAACCGATAACAAAAAAATATTTGACCACCTTACATACTTTAAAGACAAGTCTTGTATTCGTTTTTTTTCTTACTAGCCGTTTTCATAAAAATTATGATGAAGATGACGGTCATGTTGATAATCACGATAATTGGTCATCTCTCTTTCTCTCTCCCTCTCGCTCGCTCGGAGAATCTCTCAATGAAAAAAATTTCGATCCCACCATTTTATTCTAAGTTGAATATGGGTTGTATTCATTTCTCTTACAAAACCCATATACACTGCTGGTGGGAGTAGAATTTTTTTTTCTGATAAAAAAATTATGTTCTGAGGTGTTTCTTAAAAATATGTAGTATACATGGTAATGGTGATGGTATTATCATCTTCCTTTTTTATAAAAAAAAAATCAAAAAGGCTGGATCACCTGTCCGCCTGATAAGTCTTTGCTCAAAAAAAAAACTTTCAAATCAGAAAAATATATACATACATAAAAAATTACCATTTTTTATTATGTTCAAGCATTACTTTTGCGTTGATACCTGGTATCATCATCCTCTGATCATCGTCATAATAATCATCATATCATATAGTCAAAGATGCATGTGTGTATTGCACACAAACACACACAAACATGAAAATTTTCATGCTCATCACCACCACCACCGCACCAACCAAACATGATTGGACGTTTCCTCGGAGGATTGTGAGGTAAAATGGTAATAATAATAATAGTAATCGTAGTTTTTCTGGTGTAATCATCGCATCCCTTCCTCTCTCTCTCAATCTTAAGCAAGCGATGATCATGATCACCCAACCCACCTTTATTTTATATATTTTTTTCAGCTCATCGCCATCATTCTCAAACCAAAACACATCATCCATCCGTCCATCCACCAACCTATTTTGCTTCAAGTTAAAATCACAGCCAATCCCCACAACCATATCTACAATAAATATATGCATGTATGATGATCATGATGGTGATGATGCATGCATTCATATCATCATCGTCATCATCACCAAGCTTTATAACAGCTTATTATATATTTACTTTTATGGGATTTATAGGAAAATCAATTTTTTTTAATCCGTAAAAGAAAGAAATATGTGTACTCGCTTCTTTGTAACCTTGCATTCTTGAAGATATATTTTTTTTGTTTCACACACTTTGACTTTGTACTGTACTTTTCTTTTCATGATGTACATTTACTTGTGTGGAAGTACCCGAAAATAATATGATGTTCGATTTCACAAACGTAGGAGCAATTTTGGAATTGTCGAATATGGAATTGTAATGAACGGTGTTGTTTTTGAAGTCAAAATGAGTCATTAAACGTCATAAAATATATCTTAAATAAGATGATAATATTTTATGTTTTCTTGAAGAGAAATTAAATAAATAAATGGCGACATGAACGTCTGGAATTTTTTTGGGCATACAGAAAGGCCTCTTAGCACACATGCCATATTTTGGTGTATGTATGTCATCTTTTTGTCCCATATAACGATGGAGAAAGGATTGTACAAAATAAATGAGGGCTATTATGTAGATATTTGGGTTTTAGATATTTTTATGGGCTATTCTTCGACTTACTAGAAAAATGTCTTAATGAAACGTTTAAGTGTAACACTAAAAAGTGCTACAATTCACACATTAACGCACACATGAAATGGGGAAGCATCTTGGTTTTTTATTACTGTGAGTGAGTTTATTTTTGTGTGTGTGCACTTATTTATTTAGTTAATAGGTATGTAATGTACATGCTTTGTATTTTATGATGTTAAGTTGTTACAGTATAGGTGGAGGAGTATTGAGTTCTAAATTCGCAATATTGGGGATTATGAGTGTAGTGTAAAGTATTGAGTAAAAATAGACATCACAGTTAGCCACAGTCATGTCATTAGGCCAAATCGGTTGTACGTCTCTTTATGTAAGTAGACAGGTTAGATAATAATATCTTGTGTGTATGCGTAAATGCGCAGTTATAGTTTATGGCAAAATGGTTTTGCAGGTTGGTTTTTATTTTTTGAGGAACGGGGGTAGAATGACGTGGAAATTGTTAGATCAGTGTGAATTTGTTCTTGAGACCGGAAAAAACAAGTTGTTAAACTAAATTAGCTAGTTGTGCTCTGTGGTGTTCCATTTTGTCAAGTAATACATATTTTTACAAAGAAGCCAAATATGGTATTAATTTTGAAGATTTTCAAAATCTATAATTTGACAATTACCTGGTCAATAGTTTAGTGTCAATATTTTATACTTAGGTATCGGTTGACGGTTATGGAGGCCAGTTTGACCAGACAAGAGTGTCCTTTACACTCCGGGACATTAATGGAGCGGAAATGATCAGTGTGAGATGTAAGCGCAATGCGAAGGGATGCTCTATGAAGGAGCTTTACAGTTGTCACACGGTATTCGCATTTAATATTCAATATTTAAGTTCAGTTTTATATAACTTTTGGGAACATTGTTAACATATTTGTGATTTTCTTTGTCCAGGGGACTAAAGTCGAACACCTTAGAATGTTCTTTAAGAATCGTGAGATTCAACTTCACAATACTATTACAGAAATGGAAATCCAAGACGGTGACATTGTGGATGTGTATAAGCTAACCCCTCCTGTCAAACCTCCTGGTCAGTGTATTGCGTGCAAGTAAAACACAGTTATTTGACATTTGTTTTGTCCAATAATCAAAACAACATTTCCGTAAAATGTGCAATTTTATCAATAAATCCTCGCCGGAACTAGTCTAAATCGAGAGGAAAGCGTGTTAAATTTAATTATTTTTGAGGCATAGTTTTCAAATGACATGAAAAATATACGGAAAAATTCATTCATTCTTAATTTCTCAACGTGCAACTGCCAACAACACATTTTTGTCGCCTTTCACATCACCATACATTTTGAGTTAACTTGTCTTAGTTGTCTTGTCGTTTTTTTTAAATCTTCATTCCCATTTACTAGATTATCATGCTATGCATCAGTTTAACTATATTGCTATACGAAATAAGCATATATTTAATGTACACTCGGATCTCATCCAATTATCGTCGGCTCATTCATCAACAAAAAAAATCTCTCACACAGCAGCAGCAAAAAATATAAATGTAGAGTAAACATGCACATCTAATTTTGATTTACATGCCTATCGACTAATTTGAGAATGAAGAAGGAGCAGAAAAGAATCTCACTTTTCCTGTTGTTGTTTATCTCCCGACACTTTACAGTGCATTTTTTTGCAACCGTATACATTTTTTCTTCATAGTTCAACAGTAATTCAAAAAGAAAATGGAAGTGGGAAGTAACTATAGTCAAGTGACAACTTGGTAGAATTGCTGGCATTTATAATCAAAAAAAAAATCTTTCCTTTTGTCATTCCACATGTTTAACAGTGCCGTGGCTGGCAACGTTACCCATCCCACCATCACCAAACAACCACACAGCCGCAAAAATGTTTGAAGAAAAGGCGACAAGCCTTACATTTCACCTACAATTTTGATATTCATTAAATTTCCCTTTATGTTCATCATGTCAACATGATCGTCACCGTTCTTCAATCTGTATCGCCATCGTATCACCTTCTTTTAACAAAACATCTTCCCATGTTCTCCTTTTCTCTTGTAACAAAACATACATGGTTTACTGACTGACTTTTTTTGAGCTGAGCTGGCATTGGTAAACATCATCACCATCAAACCATGCCTTGTTTACTACCACTCAAACGACATTTTTTGCTGATTAAGCACCGCACTGCCAATAATTTGCTCTCTATTGTCGGGTGTGGTTGTTGGTGTGCAGTAGGAAGGAAAAATGCCTTCTTGGCTTCAATTTCATCAAAAACCATAAATCTCTTGTTAAAAAAACAGTAACACTGCTAACCAAATCCATTATTAATTTTTATTCTTGTTTTTGTACTCCCGCGACATTACCCTTCTTAATCTTCTTCAAATGTTTTTAAAAAGTTGAACAAATAATTGTAAATTAAATTCTCATTCCATTCAAAACTCTCTCACATACCTTCGTTGTTTTACAAAAAATCCGTGGCTAAACTCATTTCACGACTTTAATTGTACCTGTTTTAATTACATTCTCGTCACCGCTATTATCATCATCATAATCATTCCACGTTTCATTCCTTTCCTTCCCTCCAACCAACAACAATAACAAAAGCGTGTGTTTTTATATCGCCTCGCTTTTTGTCTTCTCTTCATCATCATCATCATCTTCCCCTTTTTAAACATTGCAATAGTCATCAAGATGAAAAAGTATGAAAAGATTAACAAAAAGAAAAGCTAAAATGTTCAGCATCAGCATTTCTATTCACACTCCAATCTATACCCTTTACTTTACTCATCAGAGCTCTTCTCTCTGGAAGAACACTACGAAAAAGTAAAGCTTAACAACAGCAAACCAAGATGAAAACGATAAAAAAGTCAAGATGGTAAGGTGTTCACTTTCCACTCCACTAATGCTTTTCATTATTATCATTATTACCAAAATATATTTCCCTTGCACTAGTAGTAGTGCTTGACTTTATCATCTTGAGAGTTTTTTTTAAAGGCCTTCTCAAAGAAATGACGATGATGACGGAATGGACCCACCTTCCTTCCTCCTCCTTCCAGACCAAGTGTACCTGTTGTTTTTAACGTGCACTATGCATGCATTTTCTTTTGATCCATCATGATTAACAGTTTGTTTAGATTTTTTGCTCTCTCTCTAAAGAACAAGTCTTGTTCTCAAGAAGGAATATCTTTCTGCATCATCACACCATCATCATGTTTATTCAGCTATATGGCTATGTGTGTAATAAATGCCAATACAGTAAAGGATAAAGGCTTTGTGTGAGTGAAGCAATCAGCAAGAGAGCCAGACCAATACCATCATCATCTTATCGGGACTACGGGTATTTTTTTCTGGGTTGCCAAAGGAAAACTCTTGAGAGTTAAGTTGGTTGAAAAGTCTGAAAGCTTTTTTTGTGGATGTTTGGAGTTTTGGTGATGGCAGAGGAGGAGGAGGTGGATTGGATTACCTGATGATGATGACGATGAGTTGAAGGAGAAGAGGAAGGGAAGCGCTATGATGAGGATGGTGGTGATGATGATGATAATAATATGATGGAGTACCATCATCAACATCACCACAGCAGCGGCAGTGAACCAACCTTTGTTAGTCTCATTGACTTAACTTTACACTAACCAAAGCCAAGGAGCAGTCTCTTGTGTCTTTGATATTGTTGTAGTAGCTGTGCAAGTAGGAGCAAAAAAAGGATGGAATAGATCATCAAGTATTGATCGAGTTGTGTTTGCATTATTTGGTTGGGATGTAAAGTATGGATATGTTTGACTATTTAGTCTATCCGCTGGATAATCGATATTAATGTCTAGGTCTCCTGTGAATGATGTGTCGTGGAGGAGGTGGTAATGAAGCAGGTGGTAACTTTAGAACTGTAAACCTAACCTGGCAGACTGTGTATAGGTATGCGTGTATGGGAGTTTCAAGTCGATATGCATGAAAGGAGAATGTTTTTGTTTTTAGAATTTAACGCTGATCGTCATGTGGAAAATGCGTCAAATTGATCAAGAGCCGATTAATGGGATAAAAGACAAAGTTGTTAATTTGTTGTTGTAGACGGAGAAGAGGAGTATATATATACATAATACGAGGATATTTAAATTAGAATTGCCAAATTAATCCAAACAGATTAGTTGTACATCTTAATTTAATCCAACTTGACTACACAGTCACATAGTACAGTACAGCTGGGAGTTTAATAATAGATGTAGTCAAATTTCAGGAAAAAGGGTTAAAATCACACACATATGTACAACACTAGATCCATACAAGCAAACAATTAAATTCATCTGTCAATAGACACATGCATACATACATATTTATTTGTATGTGTGAGAGAAGAACATGTAGATTAGATGAGATTAGATTTTGTTGAACCCATCGCATTTTAGTGGATGCGTAGCAAAGGAAAAAAACGCAGCAGTAGTTCTATTGATGATAATAGCAGTAGTGGAAGAACCAGTGATAATGTTTGCAAAAGAAGCAAGCTTTAACCCTTTTTTTTCTCTCTAGTCCAAAAAAGAACGTTATGCTGGTGTTGCAGTAGTCAGTAGTTGAAAACCAGCACTAGCCTAAATAATAACAACAAAAAAACTGCTTTACCGAGAAAACTCAAAGGAAAAAAATATATATATACGACCCTATCAGCACTCAAGTCAAATCAATCCAAATTACATTTGTAGCAAATTACTCTTTTTCTCAGTCAGTTCAGCTCACTGATTTGATTGCTTTTTTTCAACAGTCACAGAAAGAGAGTTGCAAAAGCTTTAAAAAAGCGAGGCAGAGAGAGAGAGAGAGAAACCAGGCAAAACTGTTTATTACTTTGCGTTTTTTCTGTTGTTACTTTCTAAACTACAACTGCTGAAAATGCCGCTACTTAAATAAGCTTTGCTGCTGTTTGAATGCATGTATATATCTATATGTTCCAATAACAATAACAGGAAAGAAAAAAAACTTTTTTTTTCGTCTCCTTCTTTTCAAAAAAGTCTTTTTCCCAATCACAGTTAGCTCAGCACTAGAAAAGCATCATCGTCAATATTAAAATTCTCTCCAGTAGTCCGCTCTATCATCATCTTGCCAACAATCAGCATTATCATTTTCTGCACTTCTCTCTCGCCTTTACTGACGTAACATACAAAACCAGTATAGTAAAGTGAAAGACATGTTGAAAAAAAAATTCGATTGTATAAGGAGGAGATAAGCTATAAATGCACAACAACAGAGAAAAACAGCAAAAAAATAAAAAGACTGACAGCATCCAAAAGAACAGAGATGAGATGACTGGAGTAGAAAAAAAAGAAATGAACATTTTGAAATGACGACAATGATCGTCATGTTCAATTCTCAATCCTCTTTCGTAACATCATATCATCATCAGCCAAACAGGCAGCAAGCAAGATAAAAAAAAACCTTTTCAATTGAGATTTCGATTCTATTTTCACACAACAGAGCAGAGAGCAGTGAGCAGTGCAACATAACTATTAAAAAAGAGAGGCCTATTTTTATCCCTTCTATTTTTCAACCAGAAAATGTATCTGTCTGTCTGCCTGTTATTCCCTCTCTCTCTCTGGCCGCATGTCCAGTCCAACCGAATGCAATTCATTTACATTGTTAAAGTAACCATTGTTGTTGCAGATTGAAACAGCTTCTGTTTTAAGCTTTTTATGATCATGTCGGTGTTGTATACACTGTTATTATTACAACCCAAAAAGCTATAAATAATAATAATTCACAAGTCACCTCATATCCTCCTTTTGCAAATCTTGATGTTATAAAAAATGGTGTGTGTAGAACAGCAGTAGCAGCGTCAAGTCAACCAAACAACACATAAGTTTAAAAAAATGAAGAAGCGGCGCATGCATATCCTATTATTTTACAAGATTACAAGGTACTCTACCATTTTTTTCACCGATGCTGCTTCTTCGTTGCCGGTGTTAACCAAGACAAAAAAAAATCTAATTTATTTATTATTATTTTCTGTCTTGGGATGTATGCCTTTTTTTCTTGACGACTATTTATTTTTTTCTTAGACGACGAGAGTGATGTTGCGTTGGACGTAAAATACTGAATAATTTTTTACACAATCCAAATGCATACATATATGTGGGATGTATTTGCTGTTGGTTTGGTGTGCTTATAATTTTTTTTTGGCTATGACGATGACAGGAGCAATGCAAGTCCCATTAATTCTTCTTGTACAGATGGCCTGTTTGATGATCATACAATATTTTGTTATTGTGCGTGAAATAGTAAAAATACCACTGCCATATAGCCTGTGGTACTTACTATGACAAAACTTTTATTTCATTTTCATTGTAATAATTATAATCTTTTCGGAGGAAAGAGGAAGTTCATTTCACGGATTCTTGCAAAAGAGACCATCTGAAGTTGGTGTTGTGCTAAGGGTAAAAATCTGCCGACACGACGCGGGTCGTACGTACTTTTTTACAGCAGCAGCAAGTACACCATAACGAACAAATTAGTAGAAGCCGAAAAAGTGGTGGTGGCTTGGTCTCTGGTCTGGTCTGATTTTCTGGTTTCCATTAAAAACGTCAAGTTTTACATGCGCTGTCCTAAATACCTGGTTAGTCGCCTAGTGCTGATGAGAACCATGTCGTTAATGATGAAGTAGTGGAAAATTTAAGAGGAACAAAAAAAGCGTAAGTAAACCAAACCACGTGTGCATATATAGAGTGCGTGCGTACGTGCCAAACTTACACTACATTATAACTCTTTGGCAATCAGAGAGGAAAAACTAAATGCTCCACACACACCACCACCAATACCATCACCATCATAACCACCAGAAAATATTGAGTGAATAATAATATTTTTCGGTGTGAAGAGTAAAAACAAAAGAGTTTTTTTCCCTTTGGTGACTGGTGACGATAGAGTAAAAAGTACTTTCACAAGTTTGTGTTTAAAAAAACTTAATTCAAAGTCAATGAGCCGATACCATAGCTGCTAGTCTGGTTGACTTGACGACGGTCATGAAATCCATAAAAAGCTGCATTGGAGCAGGAAATGGTATTTATATGTATAAAAATAGCATAATATGAAAAATAATATAGATATACACCTATTATGTAGTAACCCATGATGAATTTTTAATGAGCATGACGCAACCAAACCAAACCACTACTACATTATCCAAAGTCTTTTTTTACTTAAAGTATAACGAGGCCCTTTCACGTAACTTCCCCCGCTTATAAATATACGTTACGTAAGAATGTCTATTTATTTACCTCGGTGATCAATAACAACAAAGCGTTTAGAAACCTTTAATATTTAGTAGTGTGCCTACTACATTACATTATATAAGGCCTACCATGCCATATCCATTCATGGCACATAGGGTAATAATAAAACTGAATAAGTTCATCTGTCTCTTCCTTCCATTTTTGCTCCATATTTTATTTCAAAAAGGCATGAAATGAAGAAAAAACCCTCTTTCGCTTCGTCGTCGTGGTATGGTCGTAGTAGTCATCATCCTTAATTTTTTTCAACTATTTTGTAAGATGTGAGCAGTGTGTGTGTGTGTTTGTGTATCATTTAATAAAGTCGAAACACGCGATGATAGGAAAAGAATAGGTATATGTATTTTAGTATGGGTAACCTGAGAGGTTGGAGGAAGGAGGAGACACTGGACTGGACTTTACGGAGCCTTCTTCCTCTTTTCTTAAACCAAGTCAAGTCAGCAGAAGAGGAATTTTAAATACAAAATAAGGCGGACATACACAATACACACATATATAAGTAGTGGAATAGGAGTAATAACAATTTTGTTTGAAGAGTTGGATGACGGTATTATGAGACTGCTACTTCCAGGTATTTTTAGAAGCTGGCTCAATTTGATACGACACCATATCATTATTATTATTATCACCAACCAACAGAGAGAAAAAATACGTGGGGAACTAGAGAAATCATAATCATATCTTCAAAAGTCCATCACAAATATGTATATGTATTCCCCGACGACTTCGACTGCCATATTTTTCCCCTTTACAAAAAAAATTAAATGCACTGATGGAGGCTATATTTCTGTGGAAAAAAACGCGAAAAGGATCTTGGTCATAATAATAATCACATAAGTACAGGGTATTTACCTAATTCCATTTCATTTTATGCCGTTCCTCTATATAACATGTCATATTATCATATCGTAACGTAACAACCGCTTGCTTCCTTCTTTTCTCATTCTGTGAGGCTGTGAGGTGACCATGCAAATGGTTATGTGGATAAGTCTGTGAAAATTTTAACTGGACTCATAACAGCACCACCATTCATCCTTCCGTTCAGACTAAACTACGTTTTTTAGACGAGACTCGTTCTCATTCTCTGCTCAACGTTATTATTCTGATTATCCTTATTATTATGACTACAACTGTTAGCTTTAGCACGTCATTATTATATTACTGGCTATGTCTCGGTCCAGTTTCCAGCATTGTTTAAAAAAATGCAATTTTAACAATAAAAAATGATAGTGAGCTACTAAACATGGTTATTGCTTCATACATAACATAATATATTATGTGGACTCTTATAAATTCATAAATGCCTATTAGAATTACTATACGCCACACCTGGTTAACTAAACCATGTCATTTAGTACTAGAGACACGTTGTCTGTTAACCCACCTAGGTAACACAATATCCATCCATCCCAATTTGTTCAGAAATACCAAATCAGATTAGAGTGGTGGTGGTGGTGCGCTTTTATTTGTTTTGTGTGAAATCTGACCCTTTATTCCTTAATATGGCGATGGTAAGCAACATTTTTTTTACTGAGAGAGGGAGAGTTATAAAAAAAAGAGTTTATTATTTGGATTAAAGGATAATTTATTGATATGGTTATTATTGTTGATTTGATTTGTGCTGATGATTGTTGACACAGTCAAATTCAATTTTCCCGCACCCTCTTCTTCATTTTCAAAATGTATCCTTCATCCTTGTGCGCCTCTTAATCTACTAACATACCTTCTACCTGTCTAACTACCCATTCTGGAGATTACACGTGAAGATAACAACTTGCCAAAAATATCAAATTGATTTGAAATGATGAGGTACTGATGATACATGACAAGATGGCATGTCGCCTTTAGTCGTCGTTGTGGTCGTATAGATTACAGTAAACGTACAACTGTCATATGCCAAGCCATGCCATAGATCCCACCTCCTCCATCCATAACAAAATTTACGATTTTCTTCTTCTTCTTCTTTATCCTCTCCTCTCTGTTGAAGAATCGTATTACGAAATTAAATCGTTGCAAATCAAATCAAAATCTCGTGAGCATGGCTGCCTCACTGCCTGTCTTGGTGATCAGCAAAATCGATATCTTATTTGGTTATGTCTGCCTGCCTGCCTCTCTGATTAATTTATTTATTTATTCAAATGAGCAACAAAGCAATGTAGCAAGTTCTCCTTCTTATCCATTCTGATTCACTGACTTGACTGATTTCATTGTTGTGGTATGGCATTTTGCTATGCAATGTTTCACTCAAATCAAAATCCAATAATATTAATAACAATGGTAACAGATTAAATGAAAAGTGAATTAAATGTTACATACGACGACAACCACCTAGCTATCTTAGCTAGTTAACTAGGTGTACGTAGATACGTATATACAGAAGAAAAAAGAAAAAGATTGCAATCAAATCAAGTCATATGATTACAAGGAATCCCGATGATGATGATAATGACGATGATAGGATCATGACAGTGAACAAATTTGTTTTACGAACATGACATGACATCCTCCTGCTCCCTCACTCTGATTGTTGATCTTCATCATCAAGATTATTAAGTAAAGAGAGAGAGGACGACAACAACGAAGATGACGACGACGATCCTATCAAAGTTATTATAAAGTGTGAGACATGTCATGTGTCAAGCAAGCAAAGTTGCTCTTTTTGTGGTTTGCTAAATCTAAATATTATTTTCATAATAGTACGAATGGCGCTTCTCACTCTCATTCTGATTTGATTTGAATATGATTTAGTCAAATCGGTTATTAAAAAATACCAAGCCAGAGAGAGATGAGTGAGCTGTTGTGAATGATAATGAGTCTCTCGGGGGAATCAGCAGGATTTTGAAGCATAACCTCAGCAGTAGCTCTTCTGCTTCTAAAACTAACAAGATGACGACGCTGCGACGGTCATTATATGAATAATAATGTCATGTCACCTGGTCTTGTCATCTTTTTAGTGGTGGTGGTCAAGTGACAACTTGCTACCTGCATGCAAGCATCTCTCTCTCTGCACCTGGCCTCTCGACTGGATTGGATGATGATTATGGTTTTTTTTTTTGTTAATTCTTTTCTAATCAACTTACCGCCACCATCATCGCACTACCAACCCATCAATAATGTTTTAATAAGAACAAGGTAATCATAATAATAATCATGTAATTAGTTACAATCATAAAAATCAAAATATATATTGTTACTATTTAGCACCAATTAGTTATGAAAAGCAAACAGTGGGACGACTAGTTGAGTTGTACAATGTGAGTAAGTCAAGTTGGTTGACAATCATGGCAGACAAGAAGACAATAAATTTATACACTAATATTTTTATCATTTATTTTTTTCAACATTCCCCAAACTGGATTTTCAAGTTATGTTAGCGTAACAATCAACACCGCAAATTTTTTTGTTGAGAGTTGTTATGACTTTAGTGACAATTCAGATTTAATAGGTAGCAAGTAGCAGAGACGGAAGAAAATGAAGGTGATTTTTATTAATTAATAATTCTTATGTAAATACAAATATTTAACGAAGCTCTACATATATCCAATCCACACATACATCCAACCCAAGTAGATGCAAATGAAAAGGGTTAAAACCAAAGTAATGCTAAAAGAGCGAATAAGGTGAACAAAATGTGTTAGAAAAGTGAGAATCCATGAACTCTCACTAATTTGATTGATGATGTAATATACACTCGCTTTCTGTTTGTCTGTTTATGCCTGTCTGTGACACACACACACACACACCAAAAACGCATTTAAACCAGTGCGTAAAGGGAAACTAAATGTATGTCTATTTCTGCATTTTATCTTTTACATAATATCAACTTTTGGTGATGCTTTACATGTCTTCTAAAATTTGTTGCCGCTAAATACGCTAACTAACTAACAGTCCAAAAAAAGAGAGATGAATGATGTCGTATATATGTATTATGTGTACATAATAATTGGATTATTTTGTGGTCTGTCACCTCACCTTGTTTGGTGCTCTGTTTGCATCGACGTGCAAATACAACGTTGTACACACTCTTGTAACATGATCACTCCAATACCATCCATCTATCTTGCAACCCTTTCCTTTCTACCATCACCCACCCCCACCTTCTCTTGATCATCATCACATCCATCCAAACTCCACACATAGACAAAGAATCCCTTTGATTTCATTAGCACTTCTATGACTCTGTGTATTGTATACACGTAATAATATAATGTACTACAAGCATTCATTTTGGGGAAAACAATGAATGACAATGACAACAAAACAAGAAAAGAAGTTTTTGAAGCATTTTGTATTTCACTGAGCAGTGAACCAAACAAACTCAGGGGGAAAGAAGCCGTTCAGGCGTTTTCCCTTCCAATGCAAATATAGCCATTGGAGTGTAAATGAGAATGGCTCATTCCACTCGTCCTCTCTCTTCTCACTCATTTATCTGCTTTTGCTTTGCTTAAATGACTCTAATTTTATTTATTGGCTGAGTTAATTAAAGCTGAACTTTTAGTGGGTGAGTATAATAATATATGAATTCATATATAAAATACATATTCTATAATAATGTATTCCACTAACAACTCCCACTCTGTGACATGACAAGTAATGATGAGACCAAGAGGATTAAAAGACTTTTAGTCTGACGACGACGGTGGTGGTGGTGGAGGATGAAGAGAAGAGAGGAGGTGGAGGAGGAGAAAATGATACAGGCTGAATACTAATCTCACCGAAAAAATAAAAATTAGATATTCATTACAAGTCATTTTATACTTGTTCTACAATAATAGCTTGGTTTGCCTTTTTTTACTCAAAGGCATAAGACATAATAAGTAATAATATATTTTTTTCACCATTACACATCACCAGACAACAGACAACCCATTGTCTCCATTTTTCCAGTCAAAAGGGAATAATGAACCCGTAAACAACACAAAACACCATATCATCATCACACAGAGTTATTATATTCTTTTTTGCTCTCCTCTCTCCTGTCACCTTACACTCGTCATCATCATCATCATGTCATGTGGGTAATTACCATACTTTCTGCAAAAAATCAAAGCTGCTCCTGACGGACTCGAGTAGACGAAGAAATGGTGAGGCAGGAGGATCTATTTTCTCTCTCAACATTGCACAAGCTCTCTGGTCTCTCTGGCTAAAATGTATGGGATACCATATAAGGCCATATCCCATATTGAGAAAAAGAGCTCTGAGCTCACTCCTGCCTGCCACACAGCTCAGAGAAGAAGAGAGAAGACATATAAGAAGATCCATTATTATTAC
>JAQFZH010000807.1:0-27206 GCA_034695485.1 Entomobrya nivalis
TTTTGGTGGCTGCAAATATATAATTTCGGTGGCCGTAAAAATATATATTTCATGGCGAGTCGTGCCTTACCGTAACCCGCACCACCCATTCAGTAAGATGTATAAGACCCAAGACCAGAGGGATCATCTGTTTCTCAAACTCATTCTACTTTCGCGCAATTTTCTTCTCAATTACAAACCTCAATTCTGTCCATCAAGCATTAGTACGCCTTTTGTGATGGCTTTATCATCACTCAGCCCTCCTTTTACTTTACAGGGCACAGTGAGACACCGGGTAGTCCGTGCTATGCTGAAGGAAACATGAGGGACAGGATGCATAGACGATACCATACACACTTACAACTTATGCATGTAAAAAACCAACGATTAGTGCATCTGTCTGTATTTTGTGGCCATGGCAATGTATTTTGTTATGAAAGAGGAATGCAAAGAAGGATCCCCGGTCCCTCTTTTTCAGCTTGTCTGACTGCTGCGATACGCTACGCTGTTCTCTCACTCGCTGCACACAGGACACTAGAAGACAGGGACTCACTCGCTTCTGGAACGGAAGGTAAAGAGACGCTTATATAACTGATAGTTTAATTGTATTTATAAAATACTTTGTGTTAATTTACAAAGGTTTGTTGAACTAGTCCGCTATGTTTTTTGGGTTTTGACAAGTGTGCAAATTTTGTTACAGAGTCTCACGGTGACGACCAGAGACGCCAGAAAAATAGTTCACTCAAACAACCCAACTTCCGTTGTAATTTCCTTGTTTGAAGTTATCAAAAAGGAAGTAATTAAACTGGCGGTTTCTGGAGGGAGAATTCTCGCTTTTGGATGCCAAGCAGGGGGAGAGGAGGGAAAATAACGTTTCTTGTGAGTTGAAAAAAAAAACTTTTGCTTAAAAATTATTGAAGATTGACAAAAGTTTGTGAATTAATTTGTTTGGATTGTGCACTCATTTTCGTTTTGATTCCTAATTACATTTACAGTTATTATAACATGGACGATGATGAATGCCCAGACTCAACAGTAATGATGGAAGACGACGAAATATACGATGATGACGACGCTATAAACGTCCCCTTTGCTCACAGACGAAGTTTTGAGGAGCCTCAAAGCAATAGGATATCTTCAACAGCAATGCAGTTTCCTACAAACTTCCAAATGCCTCAGCAACTCCCACCACTTCCTAAACTAATATTCCGGCCACCCACACAAGCAGGAAATTATCCTAGTGTGTCCTTCGCTTCTCAACAGAGCGGATTGGCTTCTAGAATACAAAATAGTTCAGCGGCATCCAGGAGTGAAACTCTGGGTGCTCCACGGCTATCCCATTTCCCCTCTGCAAGAAGTGAAAGTTTTCCCGGAACTCGGGGAGGTGTTGGGGGTCAGTCTCAACGAGAACGAGGGGATATACCCCTTCCCAGACTGGAACCAATGTCAAGATCATCCGAGCTAACAATTTCCCGTGTAAGTTCAAACCCTCCGCCTCGTGCCAATACTGGACGAGTAGGAATGCCCAGTACGGCTTTAAATGAGTTAACCCGAGTTGGAAATGTATCAATTTCAAGAGTTGTGGAAAGTGGGGGAGCACTTCCCCGAATGTCAGCAGCAGCGGCAGCAGCTTCTCAAGCCAAAAGAATTGCGATACCCCCTTTGAAGAGAATTGGTGGGGGTGTTGGTGCACAAACAAGTGATGTGGGTGACACGTCTAGAAAATTTAGACGAAACTTTTTGAAAGCATCTCCTGCACTAACGTCCAAACCCCAATTGCACCAGGCAGGTGTTTCGAGAATGCCTATAAGTGTGATGAGAGCGTCTAGTACGGATGAATATTTTCCTATGGGACAAGCTTCAGGGTTACAAGCGCAAGATGTGGAAAGTGACGCTGCGGTGGACTTTACAAGTCATCGACGAACAGTATTCCAGTCAAATAAGCCTTCTTCATCGAGAAAGTCTTTGCTTGCGGCTGCGGAAACACTTACATCACAACAAGGCTCTCAAGGGATTAAACTGCATATTAGTAAAAAACCAGTTGAGGTTATTGAAGTGGATGAATCTGGCTTGGATAGGTCGGGCAACTCGTTAATGTCCACGTTACAGAATAAAAGGCTAAGTGCCAATGCTGGAGTGCCATTTGACATGTTGCCGGCGAAAACTATTAGCAACTTACATACTGACGAGGTTTCTGTTAAGCCTGTGACGTTGAAAGTACCAAACTTTAAGGATATTAAACTACCATCACATTTGATTGCTGAGGAAATTGATGATGAAGAGGAAATGAAAGAAGAGGTGATGGAAGAAATTCCTCAGAGTACCTCAGGAAGAGGCCAGTTTATGGAATTAAATGAAGCCAGCGTTTTAAAAATAATTGAGGCGGATGAAGCTGCGAGAAGATCGAAAAGGAAAAGGCAGCCTGTTCTCAGTCCCAACGATAGTCCTCCAAAAGTTAGAAGAAAACGAGGAGGGGGAGCAGCAGCTGTGTCAAGTGGACCACCAGTAGTTTCTTCACCTGTGGTAAATGTGGAAGGTGCTGGAACACCACCAAGTGCTAGGGGAAGGGGTACAGGGAGGGGCCGTGGTAGACCTAGAGGATCCACGAATAAAGCCAAGTTGGAACGAGAGCAGTTACAGAAAGCTCTTCAAGAGCAAGAACTTCGGAATCAAGAAGAAGCGGAACCGAAATCGAAGGAAGCTGATGAAACAAGTGAAGTTAAGAATGATCTTGAAGACATCACTGAAAAGGAAGCAACACCTTCTTCAACAACATCTCCTGTTGTACCCGAAACCTCTCCTATTGTACACACAACTTCAGATATTGAAACTACACCAACAAAAACAACTTTGCCACTTGAAGGGGATCCGGAAGTGAATGCTGAAGTGACTTCCGCAACTCCGCCTGGTAAAACTCCACGGGGAAGAGGTAGAGGAACGCCCAGGGGTACCCCAAGAAGTTCGCGAGCTAGAGGTAAAGACGGTTATAACCGTTAGAACTTTTTCGTCATTTTCTAAGACACTGACTTTTAAAATTAATTATTTCTGTTTGTAGGAACAAGGGGGACCAAAAGCCCACGAGGGGATAAGAAGAGTCCAGAGGGGAAGAAAGCAAAGCAAGAAAAGAAGGAAAAAGAAAAGGAAGCTACTCTGGCACCGCCCCCTGTACAAGTATTTGAAGAAGAAACTCGCATGAGTGCCACCACCGATATCAAACCACCCATTCCTGACAGGCTTAATGGTGAGTTTTATGACAAGGGTCTGAAACAACTAAGCTTGTAAAGTATTAAGTGTAAAGTTTGTATTGACTATAATTTTGTAGCACTGTCAACACCACTTCTTGTTGATGAGGAGTCAAGAGCAAGTAATGTCAGCTCTACAAGTACATCCACAACAGCTAAAGCCAAGAGGTTTACCAAAGATCCGATCGAAGAGAGGTGATAATTTGACATCATTATTATTATTAATATGGCATGCCAACAACTAATTTTTCATTTACTTAACATTTTGTGTTACACTCTTTGTAGGAAACCAGTTACGGCAGAAACTCTGTACGAGTATCAGTGGCCGATGAACGATAAAAATGCAGAGTTCTACTTTCTTCAAGAACAAATTTCAGAATACCTGGGAGTCAAGTCGTTCAAGCGAAAGTATCCAGATATAAGGAGACGCGTTGTTGATATGGAGGAAAGAGATTTTCTCAGAGATTCGAAAGTGGTTTCTGAGACTCAATGTGACCTCGGGTTGACAGCAGTTCACAGCTGCGATATCTTGGATATCATGTTTAATGACTACCCAGAAAAATACGAAGAGTACAGAAAAGTATTCCAGGATCGGAAAGACCAAGAAATGGCGAAACTAAAGCCACAAAATGGTGCCGTTGAAACACAAGCAGTTCGAGATAGATCTGCCGAGTTCATGCGGAGGATCTTGAAGTCGTGTGCCAAGTGGAACTTGACTAATAACAAAGAACGAGCTGAAGAACGCGTTTGTTCTTTTGATTTACAAACTGGGACTTTGCATTATCCGAAGGATAAGCTGGTGGTGCTTCCTAAGGAATGTACCAAAATGGGCAATTATCCAGTGGCCGTACTTCCAGGCCAGTTTACAGATAATTACAAAACGTAAGTCAAATTTCTTTTTATTAAATATGAATAATAATATATAATTATGAACTTTACAAATATTTATTCACTCTACCCCTACCTATTATAATGCAGGTATACCCCTGACGAGCTAAATTATCTCCCTCTCAACACTGTTCGCTATGGACCAATCCATGAGAATTGGATCGTGGAATCTGGTTCTTCTGATGACAGCTCGGACTCGGATGATTCTTCGTCATCGAATGATTCATCGTAAGTAACATTAACAACTTTGATAACATTGAGCTTACTAACTGGATGATCTTAAGTATAGTTTTACATCTCTGTATTTTCTTATAGTTCTTCTTCAAGTGACGATGAGGATGGCTCAATTGGGGATAATGATCAGAATTACATATCTCTACTGGACGAGTCAGGAAATGTAATGTACCGTGGTTTAACAGGTCAGACCAAAGTGAGCACTGATGCAAAATGCAGAACTTGCGAAGGAAACGGATTCAAAAATAAGGATGGAAATAATGAAGTGTTGCTGCATTGCAGTAGATGCGATGTATCAAGTAAGTTTATTGCCATATTTTTAATAGATAAAGTAAAAGTCCAAACTAAGAAAAGTATTGCAATTTTTTATACTTCGTAATTTTCAGATCACCCTACCTGTCTGGAGCTAACCATAGACATGCTACCGTTCATTACCAAATATCATTGGGAATGTACGGATTGCAAAAATTGTATTGAATGCAATGATCCTGCTGACGAAGATAAAATGTTGTTTTGTGACTGCTGCGACAGAGGGTAATTTGTTTTCTAAAACTAATAATTTATTCGTTCACTAAAATATTTAAACATATTTATTCATTTCTTTTTTCAAATTACAGATATCACATCTACTGTGTTGGTCTGAGAAAGGTTCCAACTGGAAGATGGCATTGTAAAGTTTGCGCTCTTTGCCATTCTTGTGGGGTTACACAACCACATCCCGAGGATAGAATGGCTGAGTGGCACCATGAGGTAATCTTAAAATTCACTCATTCTAATTCGTTAATTAACTACATACTTGGGTAGAGAAAATTTGCAATTAATTTTTAATCTTCTTAATATAGTTCCGGAAAGGTGAAAAAGGAGCAAAGTTTTACTTGCATTCAGTTTGCGTGGCGTGTCATAAGCTATTCAAGAAGGGTCAGTTTTGCCCAAGTTGCCTAAAGGTGCACTCCAAACTTGACAACAAGGATTTGTTGGAGTGCCGAAAATGTGAAAAATGGGTACACAGAGGTAAGGAAATCCAAATTACATTCTATGAAAAACTGACCGAGTTTTAAAAATATGAGAGGGAACTAAATTTATTTTAATTCCTTCTTTAGGCTGCGTGAAAAGGCCGTTAAAAAGCATGTTCGGGTTCATGTGTGACCCGTGCGATGCTAATTTCAGATCCAGAAGTAAACTCCCTTCTCATGTCAATTGAAGATATGTCGAAACAAATATGGAAGACCCCACCTTTTGAGTTTGCTTTATTGTCGATTTAACTTTACTATGAAAGAAATTGTACTTTCTACAAATCAAAACTAATATTTGTACATACTTGTAAATTATTGTTTCTCAAAAGTTAGTTAATTGTAATGTTATTTATTTATGAATATGATTGATGTTGTACCCCTTGACTGAAATGTGATTTGAAAGTAAGCTTACAAGTCTGTGACTATAAAGCATCACACTTCATAATGTGTTTACAATTACAACACAATCAAATATTGTAATATATTTTTTAAGTTTTAATAAAAATATTTAGAGTCGGGCCCGTTAGCACTAAATTTGCAAGAAATAGTTTAGAATTAAGTTAATACGTAGTATACCTTTAAGATTTAGTTTACAAACAGAATATGCATAAAGCAACATCAGAAATTATATTATAAGCATAAAAAATGTATGAGCAATGCTATTTATGAGGAGAAGTGTAAGTAACCCATTCGCGACTACTGTGGATTAAAATAAGACACATGGTTTTTTTATGTATAGATCTAAATGTTGAAAGTTGAAGTAAGAAACTCTAAGAAAACGAAATATTGAAAAATTTAAATAGTTCAGTTGATTAAAAACGACTATTATTATTATCTAACTTGTCTCTTCGTGAACATTTATTTATTTCGTCCCTGAAGCGAAGTGAGTACTATTGATTATCATGCCATCAAAAGGTGAGCTGAGGTATCGGTATCAATGTAACGAAAAAGACTCCCGATTATGCATAAAATGTACGTGAGATCGGTGTTCATCCTGATTATTCAAATGGTCATTTTTTCTTTATTACATTGTACATAGCTGCAGCAAAGCAAAATACATATTCACAGATTTACGTAAACTTTTGTCTTGAACTGATGCATGGAAGAAGGATGTAGATTAGTATAAGTATTATACTCTCATTCTTCCATGGAACTGATGTGAGTAACTAGCTTTTTCGTTTGAATAAATGACTAAAAAATTACAAAAAGGAAAGTAAAAAATTACAGTTCTGTACATTGATTTAAGCTAATTAATTTAGAGTAATAACCGCATACAATAGACTAGTTTAAAAATTCAATATACAAGATATATGCATTTATCTTTAAGATACATTGAGCCAACCGAACAAACAATGCCGAATAATAAACTTACAATTAGATATTGAGCCAATTTACATCAAAACATTTAAAATTCTACGCCTAACAAATATAAATTTCAAAGGATACTCAAACTAAATATTTGCATAAATACACATTTCACTTTCCAGTCGGATTTTTAAAAACGCACTCCAACTCGAAAGTCGTTCCATCCAAATCAATCTCTTGAGAAGTCGATCCCACGTCAACGTAGGAGAAAACTGGAGTTTTATTTTTTCCTTTACCCTTCTTACCCGATTTGGGCTCTGAAAAAAAAATCCAACATGTTTGAAAATAATTATTTATACCCGGCACCCACTAATAATATTCTCATTCAAGTCCTCCAAATTTCGATTAGCATGAAAATCATAACAAGCTATCTACTTACTCTTCTCGGTGCACCAGCATCCGGCTAAAAAGCACTCTTGACAGATAAAGTAGCCACATTGGCACATAACCATGCACTTCGCCATAACCACTTCACTGCACTTTAAGCACTTGAAAGTGGCTGCAAAAATAGTTTACATGATAAAAAATTCCAGTTTTTAAAAAATCATGCCAATATGTAGAATATCTAGAGTAATGCTAACTAACCAGTCTCCTCATATGCTTGAACCAGAAGGTCGTCTTCTGGTAGTTTATAAGCGAAGGCCATGATAGTGGAAGCGCTCGTCCCATCCACTGACCCATCCGCTGACGCGCCCACTGACCCACCCCCTGACGCGCCCACTAACCCATCCATTGACCCATCCACTGACGCGTCCACTAACCCATCCACTGACGCGTCCACTAACCCATCCACAGACCCATCCCCTGACGCGCCCCCTGAAAGAGCCATTATCGCAGCCACGACCCCTTCCATTACCTCACCCATTGACCCATCCACTGTCACATCCATTGACGCGCCCACTGACCCATCCACTGACCCATCCCTTATTGCAACCACCGACCTATCCTTTTTCGCACCCACTGACACATCCTTTAACGCCACGCCATCTTCTTGGGTGTCCGATAAAGATATCTGCATCAGATTTTGAACAACCAATTCCATAGTGTGGTCTTGGTTGTCCATCTTTTTAAGGTTGAATTGAATTCGTCTTCGTTTTTGTTTCTACTGTTTTCAGTCTTCTGTGGAATGCTAAACGCTGGCTATTAGGAAGAACCAAGGGAGGCAGGGACGAACGTTCTGTAAACTTAAGTATGTCAACCAAATTAATAAGATACCATCGTAGGTGCTCGAAAGAGATTATCTACATAAAATATACACGAAGACAATGTATTTTTCCAGGTGTTACCTTATTTATGCATGGCCCCCTAAATTGTTGAGTATCAGAAAATGGAGAGGAGTAACAATCCTTCAACTTTGTTTTTCTATTTAAAAATTTAAATTATATTGTCCCAAAATAAAAATTCACCTCTGCATTTTGGTTTAAAGGAAAAATTTTCATTTAGGGGGTCATGCATAAATAAGGTAACACCTAGGACAAGTTTGGGAGGTCAGAGGTCAGCCTGACATCTGATGTCAACAGGGATATCCCAAAATATTAAAAAAAGCTTGACATAGGAGGAGGGTTACGGTGCAGAAAAATGTTAATTTTAGCGTTACGTTCTTTAAGTATGACCCCTTATCAAGAAGTTGACTCTAACTCCTGGATCCGTGCTGAAGTAGGACATACCTAATCCCCATTCAGATTTAAAACAAGTTACTTTACAGAGAACAAGAGTTTTATTCAAATATGGACTGAATGGGGAATTACCATTTTCACGTTTTACTATTTTTGACTTGACTTGCACTTAAAATGTCATGTTATTCTAAGGCACCATGCATTCATAAAAATAAAATCGATTGTTGAAAACCCATTCTTTCTTACCTTCTGACTAAACCGACTAGGATGGATAAGGTACCTCTCGTTTGACTTGACAGTTAGTTACCTTCGTTAAGTGCACTAAAATTAATGTCTCTTTACTTTAACACAAAAAAGTGCTGACTGCATAAACTGTATGTAACCACGGAATATTTAAATCTGAATTAACTACTTCAAAAAAATGTCGTTTGGATTTTTCTAAAGTGTAAAAAAATTAAGAAAACAGTTGTTTCAAAATCGTTGGTCAGTTAATCACAGAATTTCACCTGTTTAAATCAACCCTATTTAAGTGAGCAACACCAAAAATGGTAAGTGCAAGGAAGGTGGTGTGTGGAGGAGAAACAGTGAAAATTGAGAGAGTGGTACAAGAAATTCCTTCTACTTCATTTTATGGCATGGATATTTTGCAAATTGGCGCCATCCTCAATTCGACACAAGATTGCATTTTATGTTGTCACTGTCGCACACGACACAAGACTCTTCTCTCACTGATTCCTTTGTCTCATTTCGTTTCTTTTTCTGTCGCGTCGTATGTATCCCGTTGTACAGCAGAGTAAGCACAAAGTCTTTGTTGCGGCAGTCATCATCAGCTTGATTGCATTGAACGCCTTGTGCACACACGCTAACACTTATGGAGAAGAGGAAGAAGACGATGAGGACATCATCAAACATTTTGAACAACTGTTGAAAGGAAAGGCAAATCCACCAGCACCACAGGAGGTACCACAACCACCTACACCAAGTGATCAAGATAACTTTGATAAAGTGGAGGCAGGCCCTTCACAGGAAGCAGAGCTAGAGCAACAGGAGGAGGAGAATCAGGAGGAGGATTTCAAAGAAGATTACATAAAAAATCCTGAATCACCCCAATCAAGCGGTCAGTCTATCAAACAATGTGAATGCAAAAAATACTATGAATGTAACGTGGGTGGAGGTGGAAAGGAAGATGCGGATGCTGATAATCCAGATATTGGCGATGAGGATCCATCTAATTCTGATTTGTTGGAGGTGGATGTCAGATTTGGCCCTGAGAATAGTCCTTGCAGTCATTACTTGGAAATTTGTTGTGATGTAAGATAATGTCAATTACATAATGTTTCATTTTACTTTGTTTAATTATCCCAATGATGAATGATGGGTTTAATCAACATGACTGATTAATTTTTTCAAGAATGTGCGCGATAATACCACAGAAATAAGGAACCCAAAGTATCAACACACCCTTTGTGGCAAAAGGAACTTGGAGGGAGTTGGATTTCGTGTTAAGGGAGCAGTTAATGAGGAATCTCAGTTTGGGTATTACATTAACCTTAAAAAATGCTTTTGACTATTAATTTTCTCCCCGTTCTTTAAAATATTTTTTAATTGCGTTTTTATAATTCTCTAGTGAATTTCCATGGATGGCAGCAATCATTGCTCCAGAACGTCAAGAAGGGAGATCCCCAATAAACGTATTTGTCTGCGGTGGATCCCTCATTCATCCCAGCGTTGTAATGACTGCTGCGCATTGTGTCTACAAGAAAAAAGCGGAGGAGTTACGAGTTCGTCTGGGGGAGTGGGACACACAAACTAGTGATGAACTTTATCCTCATAAGGATCACTCTGTTAAAAGGGTGAGTTTTGGATGACATAAATATGAATCCCGGTCAAGGAAAAGGTACATCCATTTTTTTGGCCAGTACTTTATATTCGTTGCTGCCGTGCTGGGTTGTACGTAAAAAGTACTGGCCAAAAAAATGGATGTACCTTTTCCTAGACCGGGACTCATATATGTCGAACTAATGTGTAAGCTTAGAATACTTCAGAGCTGTGATAAAATGCACTTATATTTTTTCATGTATACCACCTACATAGATGGTGGTACATGAGGATTTTTACCCTGGAGCTTTGTACAATGATGTTGCTTTGTTGTTTCTGAATGAAGAAACTAAAATTGCCCCTCACATTGACACAGTTTGCCTGCCACCTCCGAACATGAATTTTGATGGGAAGCGATGTTACGCATCGGGCTGGGGAAGAGACTCGTTCGGTACTACCATTTTTAATATTAACATTTAATTAGTACTAACAACTAAACGTGAGTGGTAAAAATATGATTTTAGGAAAGGAAGGAAAATACCAAGTGATCTTAAAAAAGCTGGACTTGCCAGTAGTACCAAGAGGAAATTGCGAGTATGCTTTAAAAAGGACCAGACTCGGAAGGCGTTTTAAATTGCATGAGTCATTTGTTTGTGCTGGAGGAGAGCCTGGAAAGGATACTTGCAGGGTATAATTGTTGCATGCCAGTATTTCATCCATTATCAGTCATATATTTCCAGGAGTCATAAGAAAAATATTTTTTAACAGGGAGACGGAGGGTCCCCATTAGTATGCAATGTTGAAGGATCAGACTATTATGTACAATATGGAATAGTAGCTTGGGGGATTGGATGTGGGGAAGATGGACTACCAGGTAAATCCAAAAATAGATGCATGTATATATTTCATTGTTGGCCAATCTGTTTTTATCTTCCATCTAACTTTCCTTGGTTTTATATGAATAGGTGTGTACGTAAATGTGGCAAGATTTGTTCCATGGATATCAAAGAGAATGTCAGAGGCCAGACTTAACACAGGCTATTACAAATTGGGTAGACAACTATTTTAATCAACAATACAACATGACATTTAGTAACATTCCATACACATAATCAATCATTGTTTATTTTTGGAACTGTTGACAATAAGTTAGTTACAAAAATACTGAATTTAATTACTTGTGTTTGAACGGTACATGAATTGTAGAGTGTAAAAACCAAATCTCTTAAAACTGATGACTGGATGGTTTACATACAATAAAGCCATAATATTGTTTCGAAAATTATTTTATCATGTAATCAGAATAAAAGTTCCTCACTATTTGATTAGAGATACATATGTATACATATTTACATCGTTGTTGCAAAAAGTCGATTACTGAAGATTACAAACATGAATACTATTTAAAAGTGCTAGGAGCTGAGCTGCACAGTTTCGATGTATTGGAATTAAAAAGCTTAATATCAACTTAAAATTAGCTAATACGTTGATTATAATGATTTCGTAGTAACCCATCTTGTCATTGACATAAAACATAAATGGAAATGTTCAAGTTGTGAACGATAACTACATTACATGGCACTTCATTAAGAAATATGAACAATGTTCAAGTTTAACAACCTCTGGTTTACCTAGGCACAAACTATTTGCATTAAATCGTAATCCTAATTTAATTAGGGCACAGTTAAGTACCTAAATACAATAATAAATGCGAAAACGTCCTCAGTTTATAAAAATTAATAGCTGGTAAATGTTTGTCAGTTTTGTTGAGAAGTAAATGTGTTGTGGTGATATCAGTCACAGCTGGAATCATACGGCTGTATAAATTTTTCTAATTCACGGTCCATCATTAAGACGCGTTTCCTATAGAAGGAATGAGAGAAAGGAGTTACCGATCAGATCATAGGATTTTTTTAAGGATTGTCAGTCTCATCAATTATGCCCCAGGTTGGGGTCCAGCTTGCAAACGTCACAGCACAGAGATGACAGACTTTTGAGCAGAAGGAACTTTCGAGCTACATAACACAAAACAAAATCATACAAAATAACTTTTTTCAGACAAATACTTGCAAATTTGCTACGGTTAAAACTATTTCCTAGTGAGAAAATGTGAAGGATGCAGTGCTTGTTGCCAAAACTTTTAAAATAAGCGTAAATGATTTGCAGATTTTGGGTGAAATTTTTAAGAAAACATGAAAAATAAGTTAGAGAGATAAAAAAACAAGCGATATAGCGTTTGGATTCGTAAAGAAATGTGTTAGTATTTTTAAGTACCGTTTTTCAAGCACACAAAGTGAGAACAAAAGTAAACAAGTAAATGCGTCAAAATAAGTATTTTTAGTGAAAATAATTGAAGGCAAGTTCCTCTTTTCAAATGGCTGTTTCATTTTTAACGTTTCACGCTTCACAACCTTTGATATCCCGGTGAATTTTTACGAATTTTGAATCCATGGATACTGAACCCGATACCGAGGAGAACAAAGACGATAAAAAGTACTGTTAGGAGGGAAAACGGGAGCACTTTTAACTTTGGAACTGGTGGTGCAGCAGCAATCTCCTCAGTTGCATTTACCATGTATCCCAAAGACCAGCCCAACGTGGTTTCCTTGACCTAAAATAAATTGGTAAATTATGAACAAGAGTCGAATGTTACTCTGACATCTGTTTACTAATAAAGTTAGAACAATTACCTCGTTGGTAAATTTTATCTGTTTCCATTTTGAATCTGAGTCGAACCCGTAAACTTCAGATAATAAGGTCAGCATGTATTGCCCCTCAAAACAGAGAACTTCAAATTTCCTTTTACGATCTATTAAAATAATTGCAATATTTTGAAACAAGATAAAATGACATACATATATTATTTACAACTTTTACTCACTGGTCGACTTTGACTTGACTACTTCCAACTCAGTTTTGGAATAATCACACATGACCTTGACGTGACGATTAGCTTCGACCCAAGATGCACCAGGAGGAATACCAAGATCATGAGTAACATAGCCATAAGCTGCGAATGCCTTGAAAGGATAAAAACACAATTAAATGTTAAAGTGAAACGAGTAATAAGCCAGTTTTTAAAAAGAAAATGCGTTTTAAGATAGAATACATACATAAAAGCGACGATTGGTCACTTCAGGGGGAATGTGAGAAGGGTTCACGCAATGACCCATTGATTTATTCATACATTCCGTATAATTTAACAACTTGGAAACAGCACGTTGGCACTCTGAAAAGTTTCCTGTTCCAATAAAATTCCAAGATTCCTGAAACAGTGTGTAAAATACAGTAAAAGTTATCAACTGAAGTATTCTCATATCAAAAGATACATAAATCCGAGAGCACTAAAGGAACCTGATTATAGTCCTTAAAGTTTGGGTCCAAACAGACATGTTCAAAATAAGAATTGGGAGCTTGGAAGACCCAACCTACAGGCTCACAAGGACTAGTTATATTATTGGTGATATTACCATTGGCTAACTGTTCCTATTTGATATAATTTCAAATAAAACATTTGATTAGTTTCATTCAAGTGTAGAGTCAAATAATATTACAAAAAAATGCAATAATTGCCAAAACTTACGTTGCGTAGTAAAGCTCGATAACGGAGAAGCGCTTTCACTACTCCATGACAAAGATAACTCTGACTAAATACAAAAAACTTATTGCCGAATAAAGTGATGGGATAAACGTCAGGGGAATTTTTATAACTATCAGGCACTTCAAAAGAGATTTGGGTTGAGGCACCACCAAGATCCATTGCTCCATAAGTATCATTTACAGCCCCCTTCGAGTAAAAAAATGTTCAAGTTGAACTTAATTTTTTCTACATTCGATTATCATTCTAGTGAAACCATATTTCCATCATTTTACCTTCTTCAAAACAGTTTTTTCTAGAAAGTTTGAAGTTATCCACCCACTCACTCCTTCCGTTGAGCCTGCTATAATCCCAACATTGCGTTCCTTAAACTTCCAATCAGAGTTTGCAAGGTAGTTACCAACACCCGATATAATTTTCCCTGCTATCACAGAATCTGTTTGACTAAAAAGTATAGCATAATTAGTGATTACTATATTAAATTGTTGGTTCATTTTGAATAATTCCACATACTTCAGCAATCTCATCCCTGCCGTCGCACCAAATAATACTTCAGCATTTTTTCTGGAATCGTCTTTAACTGTGTTGTATGCTTCATCAAAACAAGGATCAAAGTACTGACTTATATTTTCTGGGGCAACTTGAGCAATGCCTCCTATAAAATCAGTAAGAGGATTGATTGAGTTGGCATTTGTAATATAATTGCTCCTAGTTAAATTTTTCATGGTTAGCTTTTGGCTTGGCACCCTTACCTGATGCACTGCACATGTAAACCTGTGTCACTTCGCCGGTATTATTCCGCTTCCGTCCAGGCCAACTATATAATATCATGTCGGTGTGAGTTGATCCCGCGTCAATTACCATAGCATACTGGAATTAATTAAAATTGCCGTTATTAAATATTAAACATCTTCATTTATTCATATAATTTATTTCAATCATTGTAGTTAAGTTCTATGAACTTTCGCATCTGTCATATGTACATCATATTATTGGCAGAGAGAGAGCCGCAGTCGTGTCTATACAGGAAAACCCAAGTTTTATACCAGCAAGTGCAAGATCAAGTAAAACATGAACATGAAACGCGTACTTACAAATCTCATACTGAATAAGATTGTTTTCCTTTGTTGCTTTATAAATTTTTGTTGTTTCCATTGTTCACCTTACCGCAACACAACCAGTCTTAGCTATAGTTCATAGTTGTCATTGTGCATGTCGGGGGAATCCCAACAAAATAGTCAAATCTGTGCCTTAATCGAGAAAAGACAAGTTTCTCAAGAATTTACACGTGCGTTGGGCATTTCCTGGCATTAATCAAACATATTTCCCTACCATGTATGTACTATTTATGATTTTGAAACTTTACCAATCCTTTCTAATGTACAAAAAAACGATATTTAACACCCAGAATACACAGAAAAATATTGAAGATTTTCGTCAGATACTCATAAAAGTAGATAATAGTATTTAAGGGCAGTTCAAAGAGAGCCGACAGCCGACAACCGACAAAATCGACAAAACAGCCGACAGCCGAAATGACTACAATTCAGCCGACAGCCGACATTTAAAAAAGCCATAAAAACAGCCGATAGCCGACTAGCATACAATTTAGCCGACAAAATTTACTTCGTGAGGTTAACTTACATAATAATTCATTTAATTTTTATTTCGGTCTAACACATGAGAAAGCAAGCTTAACTAAATTCAATGTTGTAACACTATTTAACCTAATCGAGCCCAACTTAACCTGCTACACCGAAGCAAAGTTTAACCTAACCGAACACAACCGAACCTGCTAAACCGAAACAAAGTTTAACCTAACAAAACCTAACCAAAACAAAGTTTAACCTAACAAAACCTAACCAAAACAAAGTTTAACCTAACAAAACCTAACCGAAACAAAGTTTAACCTAACAAAACCTAACCGAAACAAAGCTTAACCTGACGAAACCTAACCGAAACAAAGTTTAACCTAACAAAACCTAACTAAAACAAAGTTTAACCTAACAAAACCTAACTAAAACAAAGTTTAATCTAACGAAACCTAACCGAAACAAAGTTTAACCTAACAAAACCTAACCGAAACAAAGTTTAACCTAACAAAACCAAACCGAAACAAAGTGTAACCGAACCCAACCGAACCTGCTAAACCGAAACAAAGTGTAACCGAACCCAACCGAACCTGCTAAACAGAAACAAAGTTTAACCTTGTGAAAGACCGCAATGAAACAGGTTATACAATCGAACTTTATTGTAGGAGCTAAATCTTTCGAAGTAAAAATTTGCCAGTCGGCCGTCGGCTGTCGGCTAATTTGAATCCATGTCGGCTGTCGGCCAAATTGTAATCCAGTCGGTTGTCGGCTGTTTTGTCGATTTTTTCGGCTGTCGGCTGTCGGCTCTCTTGATCTTCCCAGTATTTAAGTAGGAGCATCGTTTGATATATGATATATAGCTTCATATATCATCTTTATTTAACTATTCCTACAGTCGGTACAATAGCTTGCAATGCAATGCTTGCATATTTACAGGAGACAAATATTACAAAGACGATAAAATTTGCGCAAAAGGTAGAAACATGTACCATTCCAATAAAATTAAAGGGCATAAGCACTATGGAGCCCATGCTTACGTCGGAAGAACAGAGAAAATAAATAGTTTCGTCTAAGTTATCTTCGTTTTCATTAAAATAACATGGTTAGATAAAATCATGGTCCAAGGTGTGCAAAAACTTGTACGCATCACTGCTATTAAAATCAACTTGAACTTGAGCTAGGATAGCTGATTGTGGTAAATTGTCTTTGACGTCAAGCGCTGCGCTACACTACAAACGAGACTTGACTCCTTGACTTCATTATATCTAATAGGGTAATATTCACAAAGGCTTCGTTTGTGAATTTCTTCGAATGCGGATTGTTCCACACAACATTTAACTATTGGGTGATTGCTTGGTGTCGGCAATCGGCTATTATACATATACACACATATAAAATACGCGTGCCATGCCGTTGCAATTATGATTTTTTATTGTATACATGATCTGGTCAATTATCCCGATGTCTATGTTTAGGTACTACCAGGAGTTCATAAAATGCTTTACTTACTACTGATTATAATATTTTATCTCATCTACATGTTACATTTTTTAGATGCATGAAAATTAAAAGGAACCGTCTACACATTCATTTAATGAATTTTCTGTATTTTTTTATATTTTTCTTTCTTTCATCTTGTATATAACTATTTAGTTTCTACATTTTGGATAGACGTCTAGTATAAAAACTCTGAACTGAGTTGGGCATACTCTACATGTAATACGAACTACAAAATTGAATTGTTTTCTAGGAAAGTTAACTGGACATGACTGACTTTTTTGTTTTTGTTTAGTAATGCAATGGTACAGAATACATGATATGGCAGCTTTTAAAAACAAGCATATACATATGCAACATGCAACATGTCTTATTACTGAATGAACTTTTTTTTATCCTGCGCTTATTCATATATTATTATTTGCTTTTCGTTATTCTATTATTGTGCAAATTTTCATTGTCAGTAAGTTGAGTAGTTGTCCCACCGTCATGTAGTGGTCAGTTCATAATGCATAGCATATCTATTGCACGAAATAAGGAACGAGTCGACAAGTTTTGTTGGATTGTTTGCAAGCTTATTTATACAAGAAGCCAATCTTATGATGATTCATATAATATTCATAATTACAAGATATACCTGTTGTTAGCTACGCCAGGTAAAAAAGGTAGTGTCCATAATATATTATCCATCTCTACCGCAAGCATCCCTATCACCTATCTTTCCATAACAATAGCCCATGAATGATGATTATATGATATCAAATGAATTGCTCCTTCACGTTTTTCTTTCTCACACACATGAAACACGTAAGAAGATAAATAGACAAGGTTAAACAATTTGGTCAGGTGAAAAAATGTATTACAGCGTCAATAGGAGTATGGTTCGTCTCAGCTGTAGTTGATAATAATCAGTGCATTTTCTTGAATGATAACTGTGAAAATTTGGAAATTTTATTTTATTAAATTTATTGATTAATAAAAATTGTCCAGAGTTTAAGGTGGTTTCCAATGCGCATTAAGCGCAGGCACAAAACCCAATTGAATTTTTAACCAAGCACTCATCTACATTTATTCAGCTATGGGACTGTCAAGACTGCATCAATATTTAATGAAGGTAAGTTTTATTTACTTTCAATCAACTAATTATAAATCAATGTTGATTTATGCATATGATATGTAATTTTATCTGTTTACAGATACTTCTTCTCGCACTCGTTTTAAGTATTAGTGTTACAGCATCTCCAGCCGAAGAAGATGATGATGACTATGATGAGGACTTAATTAAAGAATTCATAGAAAAACAGTCGTCTAAAGATCCTTCAACGGCGATAAGTACTTCTACTCAAGCACCTATAAATATCGATACTACTCCAGTACCTAGAATACCGTTATCTTCAAATCAAGATGTAGGATTGCCCCTTCACGTTGTCAGAGAAACAAATATTCATAGTCACATGGAATCGGAAGAGTTGTTAAAAGAAAAGTCGCCATGTGTTTGTGTGAAATACTTTCTCTGTAATATTGATAATGGAACGGTGGTTGATAACGGAAATGTTGTGGGTCTTATTGACATTAGATTGGGCGCTACTAAAAGTTCGCCTTGTGATCATTACTTTGATATATGTTGTCAGGTAAAACAATACTGGGAGATTGAGAGAAAAAATTGTTTAACGTGTATATAAATAGTGTCTACGTGAACAATTATAAATAATTTTTAATTATTTAGAGTATGCGTGACAAAACGGCAATGCCAGAAAAAACAACTTCAGAATTTAAACATTCTGTTTGTGGAAAGAGGAATGTGGACGGTGTTGGATTTAGAATTACTGGAGCAATGAACCAAGAAGCACAATTCGGGTACAAATTAATTATTGTGAAAAAATAGTATGAAAAGTAATTAAATCTACTTTACATAATCGATTGCATATTGTATTTTATCATTTTCTTTCAGAGAATTTCCCTGGATGGCAGGTGAGTAACGAAGAGTACCCACTAAATAATGTGTTTAAAATTCATGATTGGCTAATTTGAAAAAAATGTTGTGTATCAGCAATCGTGACACAAGAGCGTCAAGAAGGACAGGCACCTTTAAACGTGTTTCTTTGCGGAGGTTCATTGATTCATCCAAGAGTGATTCTTACTGCAGCACATTGCGTTCACAAGAAAAATGCACAGGATCTCAAAGTTCGATTGGGGGAATGGGATACACAAACTCCAGAAGAGTTTTATCCTCATGAAGATCGATATGTTGTGAAGGTTAACTATATAAATTTATATTAATGATGATGAAATATGTGTGCGTGTAAGACTGACAACTAAATGAAAAATATGTTACTTGCAGATAATCATACACGAAGATTTTTATGCTTTAGCATTGTACAACGACATTGCTCTACTAATCCTAGATGAAGATGTAAACATTGCACCAAATATAGATACAGTGTGTCTGCCCCCAGCCAACTTTAGTTTTGATGGACAAAGATGCTTTGCGTCTGGATGGGGCAAAGATTTATTTGGACAAGAAGGGAAATATCAAGTTATATTGAAAAAGATTGACTTGCCAGTAGTGCCGAAAAATACTTGCGAAAATTCCTTAAGAAAAACAAGACTCGGAAGATATTTCAGATTGCACGATTCTTTCGTTTGTGCGGGAGGAGAAAAAGGGAGGGATACTTGCAGGGTATACTCAAAAGTATTTTAATTAATTGTTCAGTTAAATTACTATATAACTTGTGCGCGTATCATAATTCCAAGCGTATGTAATTTTTTTTTCGTTAGGGTGACGGTGGATCTCCATTAGTGTGCAAAATGCCTGGTTCAGATCATTACGTACAGTATGGAATAGTAGCCTGGGGTATTGGGTGTGGGGATGAAGGCATTCCAGGTATTCAGTACACACTTGTCATTCTAAAAGTTTGATTTTTTTACTTGTCATTTACATTAAATGTTTTTACTTTCAGGTGTTTATGTGAACGTGCCCATGTTTGTACCCTGGATAAATCGCAAAATGGCTGAGGCTAATTTCGACCCTAATTACTTCCAGATCGCCAATTCATATTCCTGAACAATGCATACACACGAAATCCTTGATGCAACTTTTATTTTTGCCAGTCTTTATGTATATTATAAAGGACATCAGGACATGTCTTTTTACCGATATAATAATGATAAAGATAATATGACCTTATTTTATACAAATAAATGATCGTACATGTTCAACAAAGCATGTAGTCGAGAGATGATGATGTTGTGAAAAGATGAAATTAAATACGTATAGAAATAGAAATCTAATGTCATTCGATAAATAGATTTTTTTTAACGAAGTCGACATTTACGTATGTTTTGGTCATGATATGAGACCTAATGACACGTTGCCATGTTTTCGTTTTTCGTATTGTAAATCCATGGCGATGTATGAACCAGCAACTATATGATTTTCAGTAGTGTACTAACAAATATACTAATAATTGTAACTGGAATAACAAACACATTAAATTAAAGTAAGATTTACAAAAGATACTTACATTATCTGGAACATTCCTATAAACGGCATAGAGCAAGACACAAATTATTAATCCGACGACACCCACTAACATTCCTATAGCAGACATGGTCAACCACTGGCGAAAGACAAACTGGGAGTTATTCCCTACAAAAAAGATTATAGTAGGCGTTAAAAGTTGTTTGGTATGAATGAAATACTCTCATACTTTACACATAAATAGATTAAATGACTACTTAAATAATTTTGGATTGTCACTTACTCATTTTTATCAATGTGAGAACCTCTCCGTCTTGTAAAAAGAAATCTGATATTGGCTGCTTATTTATTAGCATGACATTGTTTTTCGTGACCAATGCATACGCTGAATCGTGATCTATTGCCTGTTCCACAACAATAAAAACAAATAATACGAACAAATGAACTTATGCTGCTGCACAACAATTAGAAAACTTTAAAATTACTACGAGTGTTAGGAAAGTAGTGAAAGGAATATTTAAGAACATTGCATCTTTACACTCAGAAAATAGAATCACAGCACTAAAATACTTTATTATTGAAAAATGAAATTAATTACCTTCGCTATGCAAAATTGATTAATAAGCTCATGGACGGGTTTGGAGTCATCAATAGTAACACCATGGAAGCCAGCAGCAGCACCGCCAAACGTGCTCTCAACAACGAGTGTTAGGACCGTCATTTTTCAAAGTAGACTAGGACTGATTCTTGTAGTTGTAATATTACTTGTATTTAAATCCGTAAGAAATATTGAAGAACAGTAGAAAGTTGATGATGAGGAATACTATGGAAGCTCATTGAAGTGCAGCTGCAGTTTTCTGCATAGGCAGTGCAGTTGATGAACAAAGATTAAAGATATATCTTAAGGTCTCCTTCCAAGAATGCATGCAAACTTGCCTGACTTGCATGCATGCACATAATATTTTTTTATTCACGTTCAACCAATTTTCACTGACTCCCTTACGATTATGATTGAATTTTAAACTTTTATTGGGACAACTTCACGATGAAGAAATCCATTCAGTTGGAGTCCAACCAACGAAACAGCGATGATTCCGTTGATTTCCTTTTAAATTCCAAAAAATTATAAAATATTAGTTCACACAAAAAAAGAAACAATGTGTTTATACATTGCCAGCAATCCTTGAGATCCCGACGAGTAGGGTTTTAGAAGAGAATATCGAAATTTTTCACTGAACAAACACATTATTTTCCTCTGTATAGAATTTTAATTTGAACTCATTGAGAAAAATCGAACTTTCAAGGTAAATATGATTAACGGGAGACGTGACGTTGGACTTTTCGTTTACTACTTTTTACCCCTATGTAAAATGATACTTATGTGATAAGTGGCCGAACAAAACACTAAATGTAGAGATAACCTCTTCATGTCAACTTGTTGTAATAATAATCGACTATGTAAATTCTCGTCAAAGTACGGAATTGTTATTTGTGGCAAGTAATTGTGTAGCGATAAAAATAATATTCTTGTAGGATGTATATTCTTTTCTTTCAAAGCACGGTTCTAACAACTGTAGTACACAAATATGTCATGTCATGTTTATATCGTAAATTTTAATGGTTGAACATGCACATTAAGAAAATACTGAATAATTCGAAACTTTTTTTTGGGGTTGCAAACATAAAAACAAGAGAATAGCCGCGTAATCTTTTTAATATGCTTATGCATGATGTTTGACATACTACATATATTTTACGTTTAAATGTTCATAAAAAATATTAAGCTATTAAAAAGCCTAGATGAAATGATAACATTTTATACTAAAACTCCCCATATCCAGCATAATTTAGAAAAAAAGTCATTTAAAAAATTTACCATTGACCATTGCAAGATAGATAAATATCCTTCAAAATGCAATTCCAGAGCTCAATTACCTGAGAAACTGATTTCACGTAAATAATTTTCCTTCTATTAAGTTGGACCATTTATGCTATTTTCCAATTACAGCCACACAAAAACTAATCGATTTCTATATACGCTTTCATGCATAAGTAATAGATACGGGGGGAATATAATACACCAGTCCACTCTCTCAATATATTTTTATACTGTAGCAATAGTAATCATTATATTTTAGAATCAAAAATAGGGTTTTATGTAATATAAATTAAAGTGTACATACAACATAACGGTAGAAGTCAAGTCCAGTCTATAGACTTGGAAAATAGAAATAGTAGGGTTCTATTTGATACATTGTATTATTCCCCATGCATAGTTTAATACCGATTTAAACAGATAGAGATTACTTTTTGCTAATAGAGTTATTTTAACTGCAGTATAAATACATATGTACATGCCTATATTGTGTGTAGATTGGGATTCAATAAATAAGCGAGGCGTATATGATTTTTTTTACATAAAACAATTTAAAAAAAAAACAGTTCCCTTTCATCAAAAATTGGCTTGGTAAAAATTAATTGGTTATTCCATTTCCCACAACCGAAAGACATGGTAAATTGGTAATACTAAAACTAACATTATTTGCCGATGGCGGCGATTGTTTCATGTACGCTCAACGTTTGTGCGTGATTCTGTCTAGTCTTCATTCTCAGTTTCCAATCCACACCTAGCCGGTTCTCATGAGAATGAGAGCAAAAAGCAAACAGACTGACGCCCAACAAATAAATCAAATCGAGATTTTTATTATTACCAAGATTTTTTTTCATGTTTTCGCTGGATGCATAGCTTTCAAAAAACCTATGCTACTAACAATAAGAAAGCTATAATATAAATTTATGGACTTGGAAAAAACTTCCATATACATCTGCTGGACAAGATTCTCTTACCTCACAACGTCGTCGATGTAATTTTATTTCACTACTTTTAAGTTGTCGGTGTGTGGTGAAATCACTAAAGTACTCCAGATATTAAGCTCCAGTTTGTTGCTATAGTTTTAGCACTAATTATCACACATGTACGAATTTTAGCTACACTGCATTACTTTAAACTTTAGTTTGGCACACTAAAAAGAGAATAAAACTATTAACGATCAGTTGAGGCTCATTATTGATCTCTCTGCAAACTGCACCACAAAGCTATAAATTATGTAGCACAAAGCACACTAATTACGTTCTAAATATCACCACGACAGGATCTCTTTACAAACTACATCACAAAACTATTTCAACATGGGTAACCTAAAACACCAATCCAATTTCAATAAAAAAAATTAGCTGACGACGGGTAATAGTAAATGGATGAGGAATGACGAGCAAATTACTTTGCAGTCTGTTCGGTAGCACAACAGCACATCAATAAAATTGTCTATTTTTTTGAGGATCCACGAAGATGATCTATAAAGCAGACAGACTGATGATGATGAGATGAGATTGTGGCTGCGAATCTGTGAATATAAAGATCAGAGCAGCACGAGAATGAGATTTTGATGTAAATAAAAACGCATGTGCGACAGCTGGAACAGACTAGTTGCACACTGCATCATCGCTAAACTAAAACTGTTGCTCTTCTCGGTCGCGATTGAAAACTAAATTAAAAACGGAAGGGGTTTTGTATGAGATGATAATGACGGGACGACGACGGGACTAAATATTGGACTTTTGCAAGAGTTGCGAAAAAATATAAACAAAACCTCCTGCCGCACTGCCTGCCGAACACTCGAATATGACGAGCAGAGGAGTCGTCAGCTGAATTGAATGTGAATGCAAGCCTGTCTTTCTTTTAGTCTTGGAAAAAAAGATATGCATGGCTAGAATATAGCTAGATAAAGAATTGGAGTAATACCAACGAACGATGAAGGAATGGAGTAGAGTTGGAGAAAAAAGTATAAAAACGAGTTATTCTGTTAGATTTATAGATTTTACTTCGCTTTGTTTTTTTTGCGTACTATATCGAATGGCATTAAATGTAATGGAATTCGATATGTAGTTTTTACATTGCATGGAATGGACAGACAAAAAAAATGTACATAAAAAATAAGCACATCATAATATTATCATTTAAACAGTAGACAGATATCACATCAGTGCTCTCTGGCGCTGCGCTGCGTTGGTAACGCTGTTTGCCAGAGAGAGAAGATGGAAGATGCATATGTATGAGAATTAGAGGAACAGAACAACAGGTTATTGTATTGTGTTGTCTATTTCATTATATACTGTCAGTGCCATGTAGTAAAAATAGTAATGTGATTTAACAGCAAAAATATGAGATGCGATAATAAATGAATACTTACTGAAAAATAAGCGATAACAATGGTGAATGGCCATCATCACATTTTACTGTCTGTCAGCAACGTTGGAAATGAAGTGTGGATGATTTATAATTTGATTTTTAAAAATTGTTTGTATATTTTAGGTTCGGCATTCTGTTTTTTTACTGCTATGCATGGTCATGGTCTTAAAAGACTTGGTTTTGTTAAATTCAAGGTTTGTCTGCAAAACAACCTAGCTGGTATGATGAAGAGAGGGAGAGAGTAGTGGTCAAAGTTAGTATTTAAGTTGCGTAAGAATTCCATAATGATTTATGCATCCTCGATACTTTTTAACACTTTATGATACCTCGATTTTTAATTTTTATCATTGTAGGATTTAAAAGTGAAGTGTATTTGTTCTGATTTAAAAAATAAAGCCGTTGAACAAAATAAATAAGTAGCTTAAATATCGATTAAAAGGTAAATAATAGAGTAACCCGCATTCATATTAAAAATACAAGTAGAATGACCTATTAACATGGTGTAAGTAATTATTAATAGGTAAAATGTTATTTTGATAAGGACTATTAATGGCCGTAATCCGAATTCCTTGGCCATTTGAGCCAAAAATGTTTAAATTTGATCCCTGATCCATGTGTTTGTATTTAGAGGAGTATGATCCAGCGTGACTTGCTTTATGAAACACGAAAAAATGTGATTCATAACATAATCGTAACTCAATTTGCATGCTATTTAATGCACAAATTACTGCATTGCAATTGAATATACATAGTTAGTATGTTACACTGGAAAAAACACAAATCACACACGAATATTCTTTTATAAAGCGTGTGAATGGAATCTCCTATTTAAACATTTCAATTACAGACCTGCCTCTAGTGTGTCTTTTTTCAAATAGATACCCTATGTAGTTAATAATCTTTAGTCAATGTCAAATATTTTAATTTTTTCCTTCGTACTATAATTCACTTAAAAGTTGAGCTAATTCCTAGCGCAGTATTATATATTATAAAAATGCCATGTCATTACTGTTGTCATGACTCATGACTTTTGATTTGCAAACTTTGCATGATTTTTTTTGTTGGGTTTTTTTCTTTTGATTGAGAAGTGCTGAGCTCTACAAATGATAGAAATAACTGATTATGAATATGTTGTGATGTCTATGCTATGCGCAGTGGAATAATTTGATTAAGGAAAGCTTTGGTTTTAAATCTGTTTAGTATTTGGATTTTTATTGCAACCTTTTGAAGGTCTATAGGGCAATAAAAACCTTAAATAACATACATACCGGATTAGATGAACAAAAAGACTATAAAATGAACCGCTTGCACTAAATCAAAATGCTGAATACTTCTACATACGAATTTAACGGTCTCTTTTTATGTTCATTGCTATAATTTCACACTTTGACATTTCAAAAGATGTTTACTCAATTAGGTTTAGTTTCGTTAAATAGAAATCATTGCCTTTTATACTGGACGAAAAATTAAACTGTCCTTGTTCATCGTATTTCTATAGATCTAACAAATAATGTACGAGAAGATGAGTAACATACAAGCAAAGCAACTCATGTGAAGAAAACAACGTCCCAAAATAACATGCGTTTGTATGCATAAAAAGTACATATTCATTTTCTTACCAAGTTTGCAGTATCCTTGTTGTTGTTACAAAAAGATGCGAATTTTTTTATTGCAGTTTTTATTAATTAGTATAAAACGATCAAATAATGGTGTTAATTTGGAACACCGAATGAATCAGTAATCTTGAAGTTTGTGGACACCCTCGTGACATACGACAATATGCCATCACAAAAGACGGAGATTGGAAATAAACCCACAATCTTACGAATCTCAGGTAGCCCCGTATTGCTTTCAAGACCTGAAAAATCTGCAGTATTACTGTTTTATGGAATGGCACCTGATATGTGGTTGCTGCAAAACGATTTTAAGAAAAATTTGGATCAGTAATCGCAATAAGTTAGAAATTGTGTGTGGCGATGTATGAAATAGCAATTAAGTTACTTGTGTGTGGCGAAGTATATTAGGATGTTTGGCTGGTAAATCCTAGAGATTCCGATTTTTCTCAGCACCACATAGCACTGCATTCTGAAGTGGACCTTATATATTGGGATTTTAAGTGAAAATTTAATGGAATCTTAGTCATCTAATCATGAATGAGTTTTTGAAATGTATTGTTATTTATTATAGCTATTACGAAATGGGAATCTCCGCTCCATGGGCTGTGCTGTATACGCAATTAATTGCATTGACTGAACAACCTGAACTGAGTAAAACAAAGGACTTTGGAATTGTACGTCATACGTATAGTCCAATCTACACGTTAGCCGGAGTGTTGAAAATGGGACCTTATTCACTGGTACAGTATACATTTTTGTAATTGCTTGGTACACATTATGAATGAGCTAGGATGAAATTAAAGTGATTGAATAAATGAGTAAATGATGATAACGAATGCACATTTTAGAGATGCTATATGATGTGCTGTGAAATTATTGCAAAAATTTGCTACAAAAATTAATTATCATTGCACATAACATAACATCATAAAAGTTTGCACAACAGTTGACAATTTTGTTGTTTTTTGTTTAACTTTTAAATTTGATCATTTCACATTGTTTGCTTCCTAATTAATTA
>JAQFZH010000808.1:0-27171 GCA_034695485.1 Entomobrya nivalis
AACAAAACAGATATTTTTGAAAATTCGTTTTTGGCAAAACTCAAATTTATTTATTATAAAACTCCAAAAGAATTTTTTGATAAAATGTTGACGTACAATTCCATTGAGTGTTTTCATTCCACGGCTTTTGAAAAGCGAAAGCCAAAGCCAGAAAAGGTATGTGACACGTCAGTACGATTTGCATATTTGTATGATATGGAAACGTTAAGTTATGGAATTAGTCCAAACATTCGATTTACTGCACCACTTGTTAACATTATTGGTCGACGAAGGACTACTGGCGGTGAACTGGTCCAACCATTTTTGCGTTCACCTACTTACTGGAATTTTAAACAAATCTAATTTTTCAACGATGATTTTCAGCTTTTAATTGCAAAATTAGCGGAGTGTGGGATTCTGGACATGTTTAAGCTAAACTACGATATACATAATCAAAATAAACAAATAGTTGAATTATTAAAGGACAGAAGAGCAAACCAATCATGGAACACATTTGGATTAGCAACAAGTATTTTGAAGAAAACGTTCAAGTCGTTCAACTTAAACAATGGTGACAGTAATCAATTAATTAGGTTGAATGAAATGTTAATAGCGGTACTGCCATGCTTCTATATGGCAATTATCAGTGTTTTTGTTTTCATTTACGAATTTTATCAAATGAGTTAGCTGAATAAAAATGTATAATTCTTTATTATTTTGAATTGCTTAAGTTATGAAGTTATGAAGTGTTAAGTACAGTAAGTTACGTGTATTACTAACTGTGTACATTAAGTTACGTGTATTACATAGTTTTTTCGGGATAACTGTAAAAAATCATATATACGAAAAACACAAAACAAAATAATTAATAATTACACAAATATTTTGCATATCATTGATGTATTTTACAGGGGATAGAATAATTGACATCAGAGTCGTCAAGTCAGTGATCATTTTTTGGTTGGTGGCTTTTAAAGCAACCTATAATTTAGCCGAAGGGTACATCGTGCTGTAATTTTACTTTGAGCTTGCTGAATATTAAAGAAATTTAATTTGGCAAATTCACTTATCTGCAAATGTTAAATAATTTGATTAAAAGTTATTGTTTGATACTTTTTCCTCAATTGGTAAGTTTGTTGAAGTATTTATTGTTAAATTGAAAGGACATTTTATTACTGTAATGGATTTTAACAAAAATATATGACTGGTTCAGTTCATGATATGCAATATGACTTAAATTGTTTGATTTTCTCACATTTTCAGGATAAGTATTCAATAGTTTTCCTTTTTATACTTTCTGCAATATTTTCAATGCCAGAAGCGAATTAAGCCAAAGGATCTTTCCGAATTCAATCAGCGTTTTAGAATTTTGAAAACTGCTTTTATATTTAAGGAGATAAATTCCAGCATATTGAAATCACTTTAAGTTTTCTAAAACATTGGCCAAGTAGTAGTTTATAATTTGATGGTTTGAGAGTCAAGTGTTTGTGTTGCTCTTATTAAAAGTCATATTTAAAAAATAACTACGTGTGGTGTAAGCTTGTATTTTATATCAATTTGAAGGAAAAAGTGTGAGTAACAAATTAGTGTCATTAAATTTAATAAAACAATCATCAGTAATTCAAAATCAGTACTTTCAATCTAACATTATCAGTATAAATCAAAAAGATCTCTTAGTGCAAGTGCATACATACATTATTAAATTCATACATTCACTGAAAGTTATAGTGTGAGTTATTGTTATTTATACATATAAAAATGGGCAGTGAAAATAATATCGCTAGAGGTAATGTATTGAGGCGCAGCACTGACAACATACAAAGAGAAATGACATATGCAAATCCTGAATGTAATGGCATGGAAGAGAACTTAAAATCTTTCATGAAAATGCAGTTTGAGAGTTTGGGTTTGAAGATGGATAACATAGTAAAGCGTGTTAGTGATATTGAGAGTGATGTGTGTGATGTGAGAAACGAGCAGACTACACTTAAACAGCAGCAAAGAACGATTCACGATCAACAGTGCATTTTACATGAAAGGCAAGAGTCTCAAGCAATACAAGTTGAAGATCTGTTAGAAGAAGTCGGGCAAGCTAAAAATGCGTATAATGAAATTATGGAAAAGACTGAAAGAATCAAGCGAATGACAAACGTTATTTTACACGGGATACCTGAAAATGGTAATGCATTACAAACTATTACTAATATCATGAGTATTCTATGCCCACGCAATACACTATTCATACGCGATTTTCGTATTGGCCCTGCTAACACACATAAAATAAGACCTGTTAAGATTAGACTTGCAAGTGCGAATGAAGTGGATGCTGCATTATATCGTTCTAGCATACTCAAGCAGCGAGTTGAGTATGCTGGTATGTATGTTACTCGCGATTTGACACCACAACAGCAATTTGAGAGAAGAGAGAGGAGAGAGGAATGGAAAAGACAGCAAGCTGAGTTGCAACGCACAGAGATACACACACATATACAACATCCATCCACATCTGTCCCACCGAAACCATCATCTAATCAACTAGTTGAACCATTACAACCTACTATCATGCCTACTATCATACCTACTACTACTAACATACCTACCAACATTATTACTTCTGCAACACAGTTCGGTAACCTCTTCACCACTCCACCAAATAACAAACGCACATATCGACAAATGCTCAATGATAATGATTCTCCCAGAACACGGGCAGCAAAGCTTAAGAGGTTAAATAGTGCACATGAACCAAGCCCTGATATTACTGATATGACTAATTGACTACAAAATTCCAAGAAAAAAATACACGTTACTCACCTTAACATACAATCCATAAGCAATAAATTTATACACATTGAAAATATACTTTTACAAAATAACATTGACATATTCTGCTTATCAGAAACCTTTCTATCTCCTGACAAAACACTCCCTCCTATACCTAACTATGTAATATACAGACAAGATCGCTCTTTTGAACAATCCAATAAAAGTAAAGGTGGGGGTGTGGCAATTTTTGTCCATACTAACTTAAATTCTAAAATATATAACCTAAAAAACATTGAAAACATAAAAAATACTTCGAGTGTTGAGTGCATTGTTACTAGTGTAAAAAGTGAACATAGGAAAGCTTTTCTTGTTGCATGCATATACAGACCGCCTAAATATGACATGGACACTATAAAGGCAGATATGAATGCAATGCAGGTAATATGTGATGAGCTTAGCAAAACTGAAAAAATGTATATTTTGACTGGAGATTTTAATCTAAAACATGATTGGTGCTATAGCTTACTAGAACATATAATGAAAAGTTTCAACCTTAGACAAATTGTGAGTGAACCGACGAGAGGCAATGCAATGCTAGATCTCATTATAACAAATAATCCTACCATGTGTACCAATACCAATGTATTCAACCTACATATTTCGGATCACTGTGCAGTAAGTACCTGTCTTAATATTGAGAAGAAACAAAAAGCGAGAATAACCTTTACGTATAGAGATTTTAAGAGCATGGACCTAGACAAGTTATATGATGAGATTGACAAATGTATGGATAATTTTTCTCACACTGTTAATATTCACTCTGCATTCAATATTCTACACCAATCTATCATTGCGATTACAGACAAGCATGCACCACTAAAAAGCAAGTCTATATTTAAGCATGCAAAACCTACCAAACTCAGTGAATTCACCAAGAATGCGATACGCAAACGTGACAAATTGTATAAGCTCTCTATGCGCTACAATACTACATCATACAAGGATATGTACAAACAGCAAAAGCAACTTGTAAAGAAGCTCATCCTTCAAGACAGCAAAACACATATACAGCAAAGCATGGATGAAAGAGGAATATGGCCTGTTCTCACAGCTCTCACGAAAACAAAATGCAAAACTCATATACCATTCTCACCAAATGAAATCAACAATCATTTTACTGATATATGCAACAAACCCACATTATGCACACCCGTTATAAGCCATGAAATGGAGTCTACTAATAAGTTCAACGTTCAAAAAGTAAGTGCAACTGAACTTACGTACGTTTGGCGTACAATGAAGAATAAGCAAAGTACAAGTGAAGATAGTCTAGGTATGTCCAACTACATGTTTAATCTGTTCATGAATTCGTATAAGTTCCGTGAAGTGTTGTTAAACCTATTGAACATATCCATCGTACAATGTGAAGTACCAAGCATGTTAAAAATAGCAAAAATCGTTCCTATCCCAAAATGTGACAAACCGAAAACTTTGAATGACATGAGACCTATTAGCATACTGCCTGTGATATCCAAAGTCCTTGAAAAATGTGTATATCTACAACTAAGAAGATACATAAATACTAACAATATACTATACACACACCAATATGGGTTTCGTCCTAAACATTGTACTGAGCATGCTGAACTTTACATATTAGATAAGGCCAAGACAGCCATTCAACGAAAGAACATGTATGCTGTTGTTGCTTTAGATGTTAAAAAAGCATTTGACACTATTAACAGAGACATTCTTTTTAACAAATTAGAATCTTATAATATAAACTCTGAATGGTTCAGAGCTTATATTGGTGACAGACAACAGTATGTTCAAATTGATAAATGCAAATCTGAAATTTCTAGAACTATAAGAGGTTTACCACAAGGAGGATGTATAAGCAGCTTAGCTTTTGCAATTTACATAAATAATTTACATAAATCAGTTCATCATAGTGAGTTAGTTCTCTTTGCAGATGATAGCCAGACATGTAAAGAAATCGCTATAAACAATGTTAAAGATGATATGGCTAAACTACAGAGTGACTGCAACGCTATTGTGAACTGGTTTACACAAAACGACTTGGAACTGAATGCCAGCAAAACTGAGCTCATTGTGCACTCTAGCAAGAAAAGTAGACACATTGCATTACAGCAAGTTATTCATGTAAATGGGCTTGAAATTAAATGCAGTGAACAAGTTAAATCGCTCGGCTTAATAAAAGACCAACTATTGCTATGGGATCTACACACTGATCATGTCATGAAAAAAGCAAACAAATCTTTATGGAAGCTTAGATGTCTAAAACCCGTACTCACGCAACTACAAATGAAACTCGCCATTGAAACGCTTATTCTAACGCAAATATATTATATGTGTGCTGTGTGGGGTGAGGCCTCTAAAAAACATTTAAAGAATATAAACAAGATTATTAAAGACGCAAATCGTTTGATCTCCAACGGGTCACCTAGTAGTAGTTGCGAGTGGCTATTCATTGAAGAGATGTACGTATACAAGTCTCTTATATTATGCCACTCATCCAATAAAAAGTCTTCTCCGCCTTCTTTATATGAAATAGTCAACCATAATGCAATAATAAAAAAAGATACACGATCAGGCAATATACGCTTTGTGAATAAAAGCTTGTGTGACAGTTACTTGGTGTATAACATGACAAAAATGTGGGCACAGTGCAGTGAAAAATCAATCAACATTGATAATGTGTATATGTTTAAGCAAAACATCAAAGCTGAGATTATACAGCGAAGACCGAAAAGTGAAGTTTCTCCTGATCAAATTTATATTGATGAAGTGCTGGAATACATTAGGCTGCTATACACAAGAACAAATCCCTCTCAAACAACATAATGACCCAGGACGGGACGTTGTTTGTATCGAAATCTATCTATCTATCTAAGTATTTGTTCTGTTAAGTGGGCAAGCTAAAGTGTATTTCTAGGAAATTCTTTTGGTCATCCAATTATTTCAATATTTTACTGGAAAGCTTTTACACCGCTAAGATAAGTTTGTTTCACAACTGTGGTATATTTTATGTAAGCTAATTCGATTAAACAGCTTCCTGAATAACTCCATTTCGTTCAAGTGAAGCAGGATTAAAATTATCTGTCAAAAATCAAATTCATGTCTTACAAGATTACACATTAAGTATTTATGTAAGAATCTTCAATATTATATTTAAGCTTTCAATAAGCACATTCACAAAAAAATCCCCCGTTATCGTTTTTTATCCAATTCTAACTAAACTGGCAAATAAGATAGTCACATTTACAAAGTATGCTACATACATTATCTAGACTGCATTTTTTTACAAACTTTAATCCAAAGAGGCTAGACATAGAGAAACCCCATATTCCATTCCTTTGTGATTTTTTTCAGGCCAACCTGAAAAAGATTTTTAGGTACATGTTTATTACTTCGCATGCATACATTTTAATTTTTACATTTTAAGTATGCTTGATAATCCTAATATTCTCGACAACCCACCCATTTCAAAAGGTTTGTTGGCATAAAGTGCATACATAGTATCTATTATGTATTCACAAACATCGAAATATAAACCCTTTTTTAATACATTTTAACTCTCAAAATATCGAAACCCAACTCAGGTGACTTGTATAAAAACTCAAGGCATCACCTGAGAAATCCATCAATCTGCTCTCCCAAGCTGCCTAGCAAACACCAAAGTCAACCAACTCTCTCCAGTCAAACTTCCTTCAGGAAAAAACTCCTTCCTTTTTACCATGAAGATCTTCATTGTCCTTTTTGCCGTTGTTGCCGTTGCATCTGCCAGCGCGATACCCCGTGCTAGTGGCTGGGGTAAGTTGAATAAAGATTTTTTATTGAAAGAGGTCCAAAATTCTGACCACTTTTAACTTTATACTAATTTTTTCCAACTCTTTTATTTATTTATCTTTGTCCAGGATCCCCAGGAAATCTTCCATCCATCAACATTGACCTGGCCGCTGCTGCTGCAGCTGCCGCCGCTGGTCAAGCCTCAGCCAATCAAGCTCTTATCGAAACCGCCGCTGGAAGCATTGACGGTCCGGCCTACCTCCAATCCATTTCAGGAGTCCTTGCCTCAGTCAGCCAAGATGAAGAAATTAGCCAAGTCGCCGTTGCTGACAAGCCATCCGGAGCTACATCCACTATCAACGTTGTTGACGTAGAAAATCTTGCTGTTAGCCAGGACATCTTGTATGGTTGGATGGGTGGTTCTGAGAGTGCTTCCGTTGCCAACTCTGCTGCGTCCCAATCTTCTGGAGAAGGTTCGGAAGCTGCTGAAGCGTCATCAGTTATCGATGTGGTTGAGAAGAAACACTAAGTGGTTAATATAAAATTCCTTTATTAAATAAATTATGACGCTAAATATAGTTTGACTTGAATATTTAAATGAAGTTTTATGAAGGAATATAAAAGGATGAATACATTATGATTTTTCGTAAAAAAAAAACAATTCTGGATATTATATCAAGTAGTGTATGTAAACCTTCTATAATCATATTTAAATCATAAAAGGCATAACTCTTATAACATTAACGTTTGCATCAATACAATATCAATATCAATGATATATACATCAAAATAATCTGCTAATATATTAATAATTTCGGTAGTTCTTGAAAACTCCAATTACAAACCATGCCATAGAACATGATTCAGGTTGAAAATACACTATCCATTTAATATTTTTAATGATATTTCTGCGATGATTTTTTAGAAGTATTTGAACTGTTAAGCGGTGGCATTCAATTACATTATTTTGACCAGTAGCATATATTTTATGAACTGGTTTCATTCAGTGTATTTATCATATATTTTAGGTAGTTCTTGTTGAACTTGTAGGAACAAACAGTGAACAATATTTTAACACTTTGTTTATGTGGAATTTGTGATCGCTCTGCAAGTTTGAATTCAAAACAAATAATTTATGAACTAGTTAGATTACACAAATTGAACACTGCAAAAAAGCAAAGCAAATTTAGTTGAGTTATAAATGCATGCAAACTACCTAACATGCTCAATAACAACAATGACTGGTGTATTGGGTAAACTATTTTGTATAACTGGTGTATTGGGTAAACGTATAGCAAATATATGAGGTGAACTATTTAAACTAAACTATTTCCGTGTATGCATATATAATGTTATACCATTATTATTACTTAAAAACTAAATAAAATCAAAATATCATTTTATTAGGAAATATGGACTAATGGACTAGAAATTAAATAGAAGGTAACTTATTCAACGACATTAAAGTTCATTTAAAGTTGTTGACAATATCTCACAAGTCGAAGTAGTCTAGTAAAATAATCTCATGAACAGTTCAACATTTTGCCAGAAAGAGTTCATTTGTCTAAAAATATGAATTTGAACATGCAGATACATATTTTGACAAATGTATTGATGTAAATAAAAGGTACATTAAAAATAAGGTCGTTTTCTCAAGTAAAATAGATTACCAAGGAAAATACGCAAGATTAAGTACAAATTATGAATAAAATTTGATACAAGAGCAAATTTTTCGATGAAAAACAAAGTTCAAACTTTTACGTAATCTTGTTTGACATTATTTATCATTTAATAATCGTACTAATTAAATATTTCGCAAAATTCAGTCATGATCAGTCCAATACCTAAAAAATCAATTTGATGTTTTCAAATAAATAAGAACTATAAAAAATAAATGTTTGAATTTAAACCGGTGAAAACTTGATTTTCTAACTTAAGCCAAAATATATGTAGTGGAACATGAATACCAGAAATCTACATAGACACATACAAAATCACAGAAAATGTGAGAACTTTCAATATTATTATAAAATCATTCTAAATATATTTCTTTCAATACTTTAATCCCTTTTGAATAAGGTACCTAAAATGTCACATACAGCTACACCATGAGCTATACACACACATGAGCATGAGCTACACACACGTCTTAAAACACTCACTCATGAAGTTTATTCTATGTTGTGACGAGAAACTTAAGTGGCAAAAGTACAAAAAGGCACACCGAACTAGTACAAACATCAACATGCATTGCCCAAGCACCTTATATTTAAGCAGGTATACAAATGTTCCTACACACTTTTCTAAATGCGTTCACAGTCCACTCAAAAAGCTACTTTATTGGAACTCAATGTAAAAAAGAGCATTAGCATTCGAAAAAAATCGACTATAAAAACCTCAGGTCTTCCATCAACAATCATCTCACTCACTGAATTCAGCTTGTCTAATAAACAACCTCTCTCAGTATTCCACACTCAACCTCCAAATTATCACCATGAAGGCTTTTGCAGTCCTCCTTGTCACCATTGTCGCAGTCAACGCTGGCTCAATGCGTATTGTCCGTCGTCAAGCGGGAGGATGGGGTGCACCACCTTCACCAACTCCAGGTTGGACTACCACCACAGTCCCACCCACCACCACTGGATGGCCAGCACCTCCACCAACTACTCCAGGATGGGGCGCACCACCACCACGTAAGTTTCCAAACTGGAGCACAGCTCCAATTTTTATCCGAATTTATTAATGGACTAATATGTAGTTCGAATTTGTTTCAAAAGCGTTTACTAATATTCGAACATTCGGTTCTCTTTTGTAATTCAACAGCACCATCTGCCACTTTGACTAACATTGCCCTGGACGCTGCATTGGCCGCCGTTGGTTCTGGATGGGCTGGAGAAAATCACTCTGACAACGTGCAAGTCGTTGGAGCGGGTGGATGGGGACCCAATGCTGAGCTCGTCATTTCTTCCTCTGGAATCTCTGAGGTGGACCAATATGGATCTATTCTTCAAGTGACTGACCAAGATGCCCAGTCTGCCAGCAGTTTGAACATTATTGCCGTTTCCCAGATTGCTGGAGCTGATGAGGGTCAGAATCTAGATGCTGTTGGTCTTAGCATTAGCAACGCACAGTCTGGATGGAGTGCCGCCAATGGAGAAGGAGCTTCAGCTGCCGCTGGAGATTCCGTTCTGCAAGTTATTCCAATTGCTTCCAGCTTGGGAATGGCTAAGCCTTAAATATGAGTTCACACAATGTTTATGAACAGATACAATTTTTGACATGAAACTGTTACATTTGTTTGTAGTATTCAGTGTATTATGGTACTATAACATTATTAATGATAAAGAAGGTTGATAATATTGAATAAAAAATAACTTGCAAATATACTTTACTGTTTGTTATTAACCGATTATTTCTTCGACGTTAACAAACGCATAATATGCCGAATTGCATCCCCACTAAATTAATTTTGTTTCATTGCATACAACATAAACCATCATTACAATGCAAATTATATGCATTGCTTCAATTTTAAAGCGATCATCAGGAGAGTTAAAGCTCAGCAAAAGACGTATTGTGGAAATCCTAGTTAACCAATCATATTTATATTATCTTAATCAAGTTTGCAAACAGTTCAATTATTCCACAGCGTTTGAATCAACTAAATAGGAATGATTCTTGATCCCTAAAATAATCGAATGCGAGATTGATACTTAAGATAGGTGTAGACTGTTGATATTTAAGATTGGCTTTCTGAGTCTTCTCGTAAAGTTGAGCAAGTTGAATCGTCGTCTGTATAATTTTTTTCTTAAAATTTTGTGAAAAACGTTGCCGTATGGTACCATATTTTTTTACGCACTATTACTATTTATGCTTTGTAATTTTTGCATTTATAGATTCATATTTTGTTTATACATAATAATATGATAATTGAACTAAAAATATGAAATATATGCTCAAGTGTAATTTAACCTATTACAAACCAGTTAGATATTATTTTCGTCGCATTCGTATAAATATTTACTAATAACATTGCAAATTACTGTATAATTGTTCCAAAATCAGAAGAATATAATTCCGGATTTTTAAGCGACAATGTAGTAAATTGTAACAAACATCGTGACAATTACTTTATTTGGAAGTACAAGTAGGATTTATGCGAGATGCATTAAGTTTGATTTAAATATGAATTTCGTGATTTCAAAATTATAAAAACCACATTTAATTTTCAAATATAATTAAACATCTATAGAGCACGACCTTGTTTAAAATGTCCTATAATGACGCGGAATATATCGACAAACCCTAACCTCCAATATGATGCTCTACACTGCTATTTATTTTAAAACAATGTCATGTTTCAAATCCTGAGTATTATCATTTGCTTGATTCTGGCAGCGTATCAATAGCTCAATAATAGATCATATTTCCACGTTAATTATGTTAGTTTGTATTGGAAAATAAGTTTAATTTTTTAATTGCGTCTCTTAATTATCAGATTAAATTTAAATTCGATTTGAATTTTTTTGGCAAGTACTAAAAAGGTTATATGAATATATTGCAAAAAATACACTTTTAATCTACATTAGACTTATTTATTGATAATTTAGCATATCCATTAATTTGGAAGCTTGATCAATTTTCGAAAATGGATATTATATTAAACTTCTTATACAAACATGTATGTATGTTCACATCCAAGTAATCTTTCAGTACAAATTAGCTTACGCATAAAAAACTCATTCTAATTTACAAAGAGCAAAGTTTACGGTGAAGAATATCCACAAAAGTCTGATTTAAGAAGACTTCGTCACATCAAACCAGTGCCACCCAGTTTTTAAAATCCTTTCGGAACCTTCTCGACGCCTAAGTGATATATGTGTTTAAAACCTTCTGGAGCAATCTATACGTTCAAGCCATGGTCGTATTTTATACTTTCCTTACCTTTTATGAAAATGCAGTATGAAGGATTAAATTCATTAGCATTTCAACTTACTTCTTAAATACTGAAGCATTGCTTCCAACCAATGCATTGTTTAAGTAAAATATAGGAACATGCAGACTAGACATGGATAAACTTAAGAACCTTTGGGTGAGCACGTGTGTACCCTAAATTGTACAACCAGCCCTTTTTCAAATGCTTATTCACCAAAGGTTAGTGCATAGTACATACTTACTATATTATGCCATGCATATTTATTCGTTAACATAATAATCCTTTTTCAATGCAATCAAATCTTTAAAAATGTTTCAATTCCAACTCAGCTAACTTGTATAAAAACCCAATGCATCACTTCAGTAATTTATCATTCAGCTCTCTCAACTTGCTCAGCAAACACCAAAGTCAGCTAACTCTCTCATTCAAATTTCCTTCAGGAAAACTCCATTCTATTCACCATGAAGACCTTCATTGTCATTATTGCCTATGTTGCTGTTGCATCTGCCAACACAATCAACCGTTCTTCAGGCTGGGGTAAGTTGAATATTTCTTAAAATTTGTAAATTCTTGTACAACTTCTCGCCTATTAAAACTGTATACTAAATTGCCTGTATTTTTTGTTCCTTTATTATTCTAGGATCCCCAGCAAATATTCCATCCATCGACCTGGAACTTGCAGCCGCTGCTGCAGCTGCTGCCTCTGGGCAAGCCTCCGCCAGTCAAGCTCTTATCGAAACCGCTGCTGGAAATACTGATGGACCCGCTTACCTCCAATCCCTTTCCGGAGTCCTAGCTTCAGTCAGCCAAGATGAAGAAATCACCCAGATCGCCGTTGCTGACAAGCCATCCGGAGCTACTTCCACTATCAACGTTGTCGACGCAGATAATCAGGCTATTGGTTTGGATACCTTGGCAGCCAGTTTGGGTGGTGCTCTTGGAGCCTCCGTAATCAACGAGGGACAGTCCCAATCTTCTGGCGAAGGTGCGCTCGCTGCTGAGGCTGAATCTTTGAACAATGTTTCAGAAAAGAAACACTAAATATTAAAACATTGACAATTTTGAAATATTTTCATATCCATATGAAATGATTACATTGAAAATCGAAATTAAATAAATACCTAAATGAAGTATTTGCATATATATTTTGGAGTTAATTTTATGTACCTTATAATTTTTTAATCATACGCATTTGGACGCTTTAATTTATCATAAATACAATTTTACTACTTCTTGCAAAACATTCCAAGCAAATCTCCTTGAAGTTAATATTACAAAACGCTTTAAAGCTATTATATAAACCGCTGCTGGAAATACTGATGGTCCAACTTACCTCCAATCTCTTTCCAGAGTCCTTGCCTCAGTTAGCCAAGACGAAGAAATCTCCTAGGTCGCCACCGGTAAACGTTCGGAAGATGCTGAGGTTGAATCTTGGAATATTGTTTGAGAGAAGATAAGCTAAATAAGCAATTTAAATTCAAATTTGCTCAGTACTTGCTTAACTGTGTCAAGTTACTTACATTGAACATCTTAATTTAGAAGTTAAATGTGAAACAATTATTTACATGTATTTTGCAGCCTGTTAACAGCACCTTAGTATATTTTTAATCATACAAATTAATAAGCTTCAACTGCATGCATGCATAAAATATTATATTGCAGGAAAATACATTGAATTGTCGTGTGGAACCCAAATCTATCTTCATGAGTCATGCCCTGTCTTCAAAGTCGTCGCATCCTTGTCGTGTTTACTGAATGTTTGTACGGCTATTATAATGCATAAAACAAACGCAATTATATAACTTAAACTGAATATTTATGTTACGTAACAATTTATCTTTGTTGTATTTACTGTATGCTTGTCTGGCTAGAATGTTACATTTAAACGGGACATACTTTCAACTAAATGTGCATCATAATAAGTTATTAACCAAAAATTAGGCCTTTAATCAAATCATTAAAAAATACAATATAGTTGAATGTTTTTTCAGAATTTTACTTTAAAGCGAATGTATATTAAGCCAGAATGACTCAATTTTTATAATCAACTAGGTAGGTGGCGGCTGTTTGAGCATATAAATAAGAGACATGTTGAACAACAACTAACCTGTTAAGTTTAATCAGTATAAATGAACTCGAAACATAACAAGGATAGCATTTAAATATCTGTAATAGTTTAATTTAGAATGGAATTAAGAAAATGTTATTTGTTTGATATAAAATCCAGTAACAATCCCATGAATGTCATAATTTACTGGCCCGAAATCCCAAAATAAACTGTTTTCCAAAAATAAGAGAATTTACTAAATATTGCATTAGCAAGTCTAATACATACCTAACTTAATTGACGCATGTTTTTGAAAGATCTAAAGTTAAGATTAGCTTTATAAATGGTATAATAAATTTGAAAATAAAACGTATCATGAACATATCATATTTATTACAAATTTACCGAGATTTTAAAAGTGTAGTAGTCAAAGCTTTAAACCAATAAAAAACTAGAAATAATTTTCGAAACTGTTTGCGGACACCGAGAAATATAGCTTTTACATCAATTCATACAAATGAACAAATGATTAAAAGTTAATCAATAATGATCCATGGTTATCTCCTCATTTAGTACCAGAGAAATATGGTCCAATTCAAAATCCACATTTAAACTTAACCAGCGAAAACTGGATTTTCCGAAAGTTAAGTCAAGCTATATGGACAATAATAGTAAAATATCAACATGGTTAATTTTTCAGTTCTAATTCAAGGCACCTTACAAATACAATACATAGGGATTAACGTATCCAAACATTTTTTCTGAAGCATTTTCGTTGTTAAGCTGGCGAAGTGTGCTAAGTAAGTGAGAAACAATAGTCCGAAAAGGTATACTAAACTAATACAGTATTCATCCAATACGTTGTACATACCTTTTTCCCAACATTTCAAGCAAGCAGGCTCTTATTTCAACACACCTTTTTACATGTATTTCCAACCATCCTAAAAACCAAATTTACTTCACCAAGGAAAGTTTATACGCGCGCACACACACACACACACACACATAATCGGACTATAAAAACCCCAGCACTTCTTTCAAAAGTCATCACACTCACTGAATTCAGCTTGTCAACTAAACAACCTCTCTCAGTATTCCACTCTTAACCTCCAAACCACCACCATGAAGGCCTTAGCAGTCCTCCTTGTCACCATTGTCGCAGTGAACGCTGGTTCAATGCGTATTGTCCGTCGTCAAGCTGGTGGATGGGGTGCACCACCATCACCAACTCCAGGTTGGACTACCACCACACCCCCACCCACCACCACTGGATGGCCAGCACCTCCCCCAACAACCACTCCAGGGTGGCCTGCTCCACCTCCAACAACAACTGCCGGATGGGGCGCACCACCACCACGTAAGTTTTCAAACTGGAGCACAGCTCAAATTTATACCCAATTTGTAACAACTGTTTAATATGTAGTTCGAATTTGTTTCAAACGCGTTTACTAATATTCGAATATTTGTTTCTATTTTGCAATTTAACAGCACCATCAGCCACTTTGACTAACATTGCCTTGGATGCTGCTTTGGCCGCCGTGGGCTCTGGATGGGCTGGAGAAAACCACTCTGACAACGTGCAAGTCGTAGGAGCCGGTGGATGGGGACCCAATGCCGAACTCGTCATTTCTTCCTCTGGAATCTCTGAGGTTGACCAAAACGGAGCTATCCTTCAAGTGACTGATCAAGATGCCCAGTCCGCTAGCAGCTTGAACATCATTTCCGTTTCCCAGCTTGCTGAAGCTGCTGAAGGACAGTCTTTGGATGCACTTGGTCTAAGCATCAGCAACGCACAGTCTGGATGGAGTGCCGCTAATGGAGAAGGAGCTTCAGCGGCTGCTGGAGACTACGTTCTTCAGGTTATCCCAATTGCTTCCAGCTTGGGAATGGCTAAGCCTTAAATCAAATTTCGAACATTTTTTACGAATGAATACGACTGCTTTTTTATTGTTTATTATAAATGGGCCTACAACATTATTACCAATGAAGATGAATGTTGATTTGAATAAATATCTTAATATATTAGTTTTACTGAAAAATTAACCAGATTTTGTCTTTCACGTTGACATCCGCATATTATAACGCATAATTCTACAAATTCACTAATTTAGTTTTATTACATTTAACACAAACCATCATTGCATTATAAATCAGTCACATTGATGCTTATATTGAAAGCGATCATTGTAAAATAGTAGCTACTACAGCAGGAGAATATTAAAAATGTAAGGTCATGAACTATGAATTAGTTTTAAGCAAGTTTGGAAACATATCAAATCAATACGCAACTTTTAATTTCCATTTTATATTCAATTTTCAGATAACGCATTTTAATTTCTTGAAAACTATATAAGAATAACTGTTAATCATGAAAATAATCATCTAGTGATATATTTACTTCGAAAGATGCAGACTGTTCACAAAACAAAAAGTTGACATGATCATACAATTGGTGTTGTATTTTCGGTCTATATTTCTTTACAGCTTGTTTTCCTACGGTGCCTAAAACTTTGTAAATAGGATAGGAATAATATTTATGATGCGCACTTTAACTATAACGCCCTATGCATTCATAGCTTCAAAAATTGTTTACTTAAAATAAAATGATGATTTTTGTTAGCACAATACTTAAACAAAAATAAGCTAACACAGATAAATATGGGGAAATATAAATTAAAAGAAAAAAGTTTACTCTAAGCGTTTACTAAACATTTGATAATTGTTTAATTAATCGAAGTTAGAAAAGTTAAGATTGAAAGAAGTTTCTATTAATATTGTTGTAGGGGTAATATTATGTTCCTCAAATTAGGAGTATATCGCTTAACATTTGTAAGCGACATTAGAATAAATTGTAACAAACTTCGTGACATTTAAATTGGAATTACACGGAACAACGAGAGATTAATTTGTATCTGGATACTAAATTTATAAAGACTGCATGTTTAATTTTCAAATCTAATCAAACATTTATAAGAACAAAGATTTTTTCAGTTGTTAAGACAAGATATATAAAGCTTTGCAGTGAAGTTTATTATTCAAATTTATCATGTTTCTCATCCTGAATATCATAATTTTTTGTTTCATTCACATAACTTATGATGAGCCGTATATTTGTACAAATTTAATCGCATATTTATACTAAACATTTGTTAACAATTTCATTTCTTTATCTCTTAATTATCAAATTATCAAATTTGGTTGAAAACTAACTTATTTGTTAAGGAAGGCGAAGCTATTCTGACAAGCGAAAAAGTAAGTAAAATTGTAGATAAAAATATTATTTTTCATTATCGGTTTATATGAAAGCTTTGTCAATGTACAAAATGGATAATATATTTAACTAAATAGACAAAGATATATACATGTCTAGATCTAAGCATGCTTTCAACACATTTTTTCCACAAAAACTGATTCTAATGTAAAAGTATATTTTTGATAAATAATTTCCATATAAGTCTGACTTAATAAGACTATGTCGCATTCAAACCAGTGTAATGTAGTGCAAACCAACTTTTTAAATCCTTTTTGAATTTTTTGACTCTCATGCGTTTAATATATAGACATTCTAGAGGACCTCTGTATGTTGCAGACAACATTGAAGTTAGCAGCTCTCTACCTTTCTACAAATATGCATCATGAAGGATTAAATTCTTTAGCATTTCTACTCACTTGAACATTTTTTAATCCAATGCATTTTTAAAGGTAAATATAAGACATGAACGCTAGACGTGAATTAACTCAGGTACCTTTCGCCAAGCACGTGTAAACTTATAACCCAACAACCATCCCTTTTCCAAAGGCTTCTTCGCACAATGTTGCATGGTTCATACTTACATACAATGCCAAACATATATTCAGTAATATGATATTTCACTTTAATGCGTTTAAATCTCAAAGAATGTTCAAATCCAACTCAGCCAATTTGTATAAAAACCCAAGGCATCGCCAAAGAAAATCATCATTCAGCTTTCTCAACTTGCACAGCAATCACCAAAGCCATTTAAATCTCTCCATTCAAATTTCCTTCTGGAAGACCTCTCCATCCTATCACCATGAAGACCTTCATTGTCCTTATCGCCGTTGTTGCAGTGGCATCTGCCAGCTCAATCAACCGTTCTTCAGGCTGGGGTAAGTCCAATATTTCTTAAAGTTTGTAAACTCTTGCACAACTTCAACCTATTAAAATCGTATACTAAATTGCCTGTATTTTTTGCTCCTTTATTTTTCCAGGATCCCCAGCAAGTGTGCCATCCATCGACCTTGAACTTGCAGCCGCTGCCGCAGCTGCTGCTTCTGGACAAGCCTCCGCCAGTCAAGCTCTTATCGAAACCGCTTCTGGAAATATTGATGGTCCAGCTTACCTCCAATCCCTTTCTGGAGTCCTTGCCTCAGTCAGCCAAGATGAAGAAATCACCCAGATCGCCGTTGCTGACAAGCCATCTGGAGCTACTTCCACCATCAACGTTGTCGACGCAGATAATCAGGCTATTGGTTTGGATAACTTGGCCGCCAGTTTGGGTGGTGCTAATGGAGCTTCCGTAATCAACGAGGGACAGTCCCAATCTTCTGGCGAAGGTGCGGTAGCAGCTGAGGCTGAATCTTTGAACAATGTTTCTCAAAAGAAACACTAAATATTTAAGCATTGACAATTTTGAAATTTTCATTATCTATACGAAATGATCACATTGAACATCGAAATTAATTAAATAAACAAACGAATTATTTGCATATATATTTTGGAGTAAATCTTATGTCCCTTATTTTTTCAAGCATACAAAATTTTACGCTTTAACTTTGTCATCCATACAATTTTATTACTACATGCAAACCATATTAAGCAAACCTCTTGGCAGTTACTCTGGATAAAATGTTATCATGAAAAAAAACTTTAAACGTTTCGAAGAATAATAGCAAAGCTGTCAATATTAAGATGAGATGAGACAATTCTTAAGACCTTAATTTACTTTACTAATGAACCCATTAATATGAGCACTTGGGATTACTTCTCTGCTGAATCCGATTTTAATTGCATCTACAGAAATCACCGGATAAGACATAATACGCAAAATATTTTACTATGGTGATTTAACATTACAAACGTATTGTAAGAATTAACGCAATTAGCAATATCTAGGCTAAATTCAATCCTAAACTCTATGAACAATCTAAATAATTAATGCAATTGAATGAATTGTTAGACAATAGTTAAGTATTTTGTCAGGTATTCTCTTCGGGGTAAATGAGTGTCGCAAATATGTTTTTACCAATATGGCTTCGTTTATATAATTAATTGGGCAGAGCGTAAAAAATAGATGACATAATTTACAATAACTTATTTTAAACTCTTTCCAAATTGAAATGGGTTGGAAATTTATCAAAGTTTCACTAAAAAAATAACTTATTTGTCAAGTTTCCTTAATATTTAATTATGTAGTACCAAAACAAAGATAACATTGGAGTACTTTAATAAGTTGAATTTAAAACGGTTTTAAGTACGGTTTACTGTTTCAAATAAGTAATTTCATAAAATCATAAAATATTGATTTTTTTTAGTGAGATAAGCAATCAAAAGTTTCCAATATTTACGAAATATCTCACAAACAAATGAACAATCAGATGATCTTAATTTAAACCTAGTCTCATAAATAATTTCTCAAAATCACGTTTGGTTTTGTACGGATCTAAAAAATAAAAAAGTATATGAAATATTTATTGCAAACTAAATTTCAAATGAATTCATATTTTAAAACTCGTATAAATGTATAACTGCACTGTAACAATTTTTCACAAGGCTGAAATCTGTGCAAAATCTTTATTTAATAAGCAATCCCACACCCGGAAAAAAATATCGAATATGAATTCCATCTTAATCATTTTTTAAAATTAATGCACGCACTGACATATTGCTTTATATCAATTCATATAGTTATATAAATGATTAAATTGTATAATTTTCAATCGAGAACGATCATCACATTAATTCTCAGTCTTGGACCGGTGTATTTATTTGATGTGTTGCCATCCTAAACTATGTTTGGATTTTAACAGTCAAATTATTTTTTACCAGTAATACATATTGAGTTCAGTTGTATTACAACACAACACACAACATCTACGGTATGTTTCGATTTAGAATGAAATGCTATTTTAGTTAAGGTACCTGGTAAACTTCATACAAGATCTACGAACTAAAACATCCACTCTTGAAGGTTTTACGGTGGTCGAGAGTAATACTTAGGCAGCCATAATAGAGAAAGGTATACGTTCTCAATACAATACTCATCCATACCATATACATACGTCAAACAATTTAAGCCCAACATGCATTAATTCCTACATACCTTCCTTAAAGCATTCCTTTACCAATCGAACAGCCGAATATGCTTTAGCAAGCAATGTTTGCGCACACCTAACAAAATTCAACTATAAAAACTCCGGGTTCCTTCCCTACAACCATCACACTCACTTTCCTGAACTTGTTCAATAAACAACTTCTCTTAGTACTCACAACCAACAATCCAAAATATTTACGATGAAGGCTTTCGCAGTCATCCTTGTCACCATTGTCGCAGTCAACGCTGGTTCCCAGCGCTTGGTCCGTCGTCAAGCGGGAGGATGGGGTGCACCACCTTCACCAACTCCAGGTTGGACCAGCACCACAGTCCCACCCACCACAACTGGATGGCCAGCACCTCCACCAACTACTCCAGGATGGCCTGCTCCACCTCCAACAACCACTCAAGGATGGGGCGCACCACCACCACGTAAGTTTTAAACTGGAGCACAGCTCAAATCTATATCGAAATTTTAACATGGACTAATATGTGGTTCGAATTTGTTTCAAAAGCGTTTACTAATATTCGAGCATTTGTTTCTATTTTGTAAATTTACAGCACCATCAGCCACCTTGACTAACATTGCTTTGGACGCTGCCTTGGCCGCCGTTGGCTCTGGATGGGCTGGAGAAAACCACTCTGACAACGTGCAAGTCATTGGAGCCGGTGGATGGGGACCCAATGCCGAACTCGTTATTTCCTCCTCTGGAATCTCTGAAGTTGATCAAAACGGAGCTATCCTTCAAGTGACTGACCAAGATGCTCAGTCCGCTAGCAGCTTGAACATCATTTCCGTTTCCCAGCTTGCTGAGGGTGCTGAGGGACAGTCTTTGGATGCTCTTGGTCTTAGCATCAGCAACGCACAGTCTGGATGGAGCGCCGCCAATGGAGAAGGTGCTTCAGCAGCGGCTGGAGATTCCGTTCTTCAAGTTATTCCAATTGCTTCCAGCTTGGGAATGGCTAAGCCTTAAATTTAATCCAAAACGAAGTTTTACATTCTAATTTTGAATACATTTGATGAGATGTTAAAACTGTTATGTTTTTTATTATTCATTATAAATGGTGCTATTACATTATTATTCATGAAGATGGTTGGTGTTTTAGAATAAATAATAACTTGCTACGTAATTTTACTGTTTTGTATAAATCAATTTTGTTTTTGACAATGACTTTTAGTATTGGGGAAAGTGAATGCATCATAAACAAAGTACAACTTTTAAGATAATCGAACAAGAAATGAATCAATTAGATGGATACAGAGTGTCGAAAGAAAAATGTAGACATGCTGATGTTTATATGGTTTTATTTTTGCTTCAAATTTCATTCTACGATTATGGATTACAAGAAACCAAAACTTGTGCAAGAAGCATTGCATTTAAGTATCATTTACGCACAGTATTTATACATACCTACATACTACTTTCTAGACTTATGGCTTACATTTTTGTCCAGTTAGAATAACATGCTATTTTATAACTCGAATAAGCTAAATATTAATTGAAAGAAACAACATTAGAAGTATATAGTTGTAGATTTGCAAGCAATATTTTATTGAATTGCAACAAACTTCGTGATATATATTAAATTTGCAAAACTACAAAAAAAATTGACAGATAAATTTTACGAGAATAAATATGTTTATTGTGACTTAAAGCTCTACAGTAGAATATAATCTTTAAATTAATCACGTTTTACATCGTAATTAGGCCTGTTTGAATGCTATGCCCAAACGACTTATTTTAAGCTTTATAATTGATTAAATTCCAGCAAGTTTGTTTAATTAAAAATTTGTTAACAATTAATTTTTCGCATCACTAAACTATTATATTGATTCAAAAACCGATATAAATCTAACTTTGTTAGACAAGAATAGATTATATTGACATTAAAAGAAAATTAAAAAAATTAAAAGAAAATTAAAAAAATTAAAAGAAAATTAAAATAAATATTTAAAGAAACTTATAATTGTTATCTAGTTAATTTCTCATATATAGCCCATACAATTGCATAAAAGCTTTCTTGGTGTAAAAAAGACTGCATCATATAGTAAACTTTATACACACACGAACGAACTCTTCATCCTAGGCTTATCTGAATTTTTTCACGAGCAACGTTTTTGTATTAAAAATATCTATCAAACCAGCGTAATGCAGTGTGAACTACTTATTTAAATCCTTTCCGAATTATCGCAACAACCATGTGTTAAATATATTAACATTCTGCAACATCTGCATACAAGTAAGAATGTCGTTTTCTACCTTTTTTGTAAGCATGTAGCACAAGGGATTAACTTTTTTATCATTTCAGCTTGTTTTTACAAACTTAATACCAATAAACGCATTTTCAAACGTAAGTATGTCTTAAAAATATAATGCATAAAGTCTAGACTGAAAGTTAATCCTAGTACCTTTGGCTGAGCACGTGTGAACATAAAATACGACAATCAACCCTTTCTTTAAGGTGTGCCAATACAAGGCAAAGTACCTACATAGTACATACATGCAAAATTTGGTATATACATATTCGTTATACTATGATAACTCCTTTAAATGCGTTTTAGTCTCCTTCTATTCAACCCAACTCAGGCCACTTGTATAAAAACCCAAGGCATCCCTTAAGTAATTTATCATTCAGCTTTCTCAACTTGCTCAGCAAACACCAAAGCCAAATAACTCTACATTCAAATTACCTCCAGGAAAACCTCCATCATTTCACCATGAAGACCTTCATTGTCCTTTTTGCCGTTGTTGCAGTTGCATCTGCCAGCTCAATCCACCGTTCTTCAGGCTGGGGTAAGTTGAATATTTCTTAATATTCGTGAATTCTTGTACAACTTCAACCTATTTAAACTATATACTAAATTGTCTGTATTTTTTGTTCCTCTATTTTTTATAGGATCACCTGCAAATGTTCCATCCATCGACCTTGAACTTGCAGCCGCTGCTGCAGCTGCTGCCTCTGGACAAGCCTCCGCCAGTCAAGCTCTTATCGAAACCGCTGCTGGAAATACTGATGGTCCCGCTTACCTCCAATCCCTTTCCGGAGTCCTAGCCTCAGTCAGCCAAGATGAAGAAATCACCCAGATCGCCGTTGCTGACAAACCATCCGGAGCTACATCCACCATCAACGTTGTTGACGTAGAAAATCAGGCTATTGGTTTGGATACCTTGGCAGCCAGTTTGGGTGGTGCTAATGGAGCTTCCGTAATCAACGAGGGACAGTCCCAATCTTCTGGCGAAGGTGCACTAGCTGCTGAGGCTGAATCTTTGAACAATGTTTCTCAGAAGAAAAACTAATTATCAATTTAAAACTCAAGTATGTTTAGTAACTATGTATCTGCGTCAAATACAATCACATTGAAAAGCTAACTTCACAAATAAACAATTCAATGATTTACATGCAGTTTACACTTTGTGTTACGGTGACTTAATATTTCCTTATCATACAAATTCATGAGCTTTAACCTGACATGAGCATAATAAAAAAATGTCAAGCAAATAATTGCAATTTACTACAAAACTCTTTGCGCAATTCTATCAACAAAACACAATAAACGCTTCAGATGATAGCCCAGCTGTCAATGTTACTATAATCGGAGACATTTCCTACCAAATATCAATAATAAAAAAGAAGCATCTTGCATATCACAGATATCCTTCCGTATGACGTTGAAAAGCATGCAAAATGTTTGATTACGAAGAGTCGACCTTAAAAACCTCAGAATTATTGCAAAAGGCATAATATTGGCTAAATCTAATCTTCAGCCCTACAAACATTTTAAATAATTACTGCAATCGAATGAATTTTTAAGTGGTTAACCCAGTAAATCGAATTTTCCAGTTTTTCGGGGGCGGGGAGCATTTGAAAGAACTACTTGTTTAGATCGAAGAAAGGCATTAACCAATTAAATTTTTTTAACATATAAACGTCAAAAACAAACAAAATTTGGAATAAAAACTTGTATTAAACCACTATATCATTTTTGTAGCGAATTGGACAAAACCTTTAAAAAATATGTTTACAGGTTTGACATGAACTGTTTCATAGTACATTAAGAAAAACCTTACTGTTTCAGACAAAAATGTATAAACTATTTGGGGAGGTTCATGAATTATCATATTATACTTTAGGTTTTTAGCACGATAAACGAATATGCAAAACTATGAAGCTTTCATGGAATATCTTCAAAATAGTTTATAATCAAATGACATTGTTTAAGGTTTGTTTTCTATCTACTTTAATAAATTGACGTTTGTTTGGTTAAGATCTGTAATAAGCACAACTTGATAAACTTAATAAATAATTGCACTTTAACAGGTTTTGTCAAAGTTTGAAATATGTAGTAGGTTGGTGTCAATTTGATTATATTTCACGCATAGAGAAATATTGATTTACAAAAATGCATGCAAATGAATGTATGATAATTATTATTTCCTATCATTATGGAATATTTACCAGATTATCTTTTAGTATTGCAGCAATATCTTTTCATATAGTGATACCATTTCAAAACTATATTTAAATTTTACCAGTGAATACTCGTTTTTTCCAAAGTTAAGCCAAACTGTTTGAACAAGAAAAAAAGAACATGCTTAATTCGATCAAGTCATTTGGAATGCCAACGCAATCACTAGTGTGTAAAGTAAAGGATTATAACAAATCATCGAATCCGCCTTCAATATCGTTTCCTTAAAATAAAACGAATTCATTTTTACTTAAGGTACTTTATAAGCATCACGTACAACTCTACGTATTAAAACATTTTACCGAACTTTTTTAGGTGACCGAAAGGAAAGGGTTATTTAACTGCCAACAATGGAGAAACGTATACTTTCCCAATACTATACTAATCCATACTACGTGCATACACCCCATGACTTTATACACCAAACATGCAGTCAATCCTAGATAACTTTCTTAATGCATTTGTCTGAAAAAATTGAATAGCCAAATGTGCTTTACCAAACCAACTAAAGTATATGTACACACAAACATACAAATCCCGAGTATAAAAACCCTATTACTTCTTCCAATAATCATCTCAGTCACTGAATTCAACTTGTCTAATAAACAACCTCTCTCAGTATTCCACACCAATACTCCAAACTACTACGATGAAGGCTTTCGCAGTCCTCCTTGTCACCATTGTCGCAGTTAACGCTGCCTCAATGCGTATTGTCCGTCGTCAAGCGGGAGGATGGGGTGCAGCACCTTCACCAACTCCAGGTTGGACAACTACCACAGTCCCACCCACCACCACTGGATGGCCAGCACCTCCACCAACCACTGCCGGATGGGGCGCACCACCACCACGTAAGTTTTCACAAAACTGTAACAACTGTTTAATATGTAGTTCGAATTTATATCGAATAAATTTACTAATTATCGAATATTTCTGTTTTGCAAATTTCAATAGCACCATCAGCCACCTTGACTAACATTGCCTTAGACGCTGCTTTGGCCGCCGTGGGCTCTGGATGGGCTGGAGAAAGCCACTCTGACAACGTGCAAGTCGTTGGAGCCGGTGGATGGGGACCCAATGCCGAGCTCGTCATTTCTTCCTCTGGAATCTCTGAGGTTGACCAGAACGGAGCTATCCTTCAAGTGACTGACCAAGATGCCCAGTCTGCTAGCAGCTTGAACCTCATTTCCGTTTCCCAGCTTGCGGAGGGTGCTGAGGGACAGAACCTTGATGCTCTTGGTCTGAGCATCAGCAACCAGCAGTCTGGATGGGGAGCCGCCAATGGAGAAGGTGCTTCAGCGGCTGCTGGAGATTCCGTTCTTCAGGTTATCCCAATCGCTTCTAGCCTGGGAATGGCTAAGCCTTAAATATAATTTCACAAGTTGTTTACGAACCATCACGATTTCTGACATGGAACTGTTACATTTGTTTTTATTATTCCATTTAGTATGGTGCTATAACATTATTTTAGTAAAAATGATTGATATTTCCAAATATATAATAACTTGTAAAATTAACTTAACTGTTAGTTATGAACCGGTTATGTCTTTAACATAAGCAAACGCATATTATAACGCATTATAGCCTGACTGAATTAATTTAGTTTCATTGCATATAACATAAACATACCCATCATTACAATACTGATTATAAGCATTGCTTCAATGTTAATGCGATCGTCTCAGTCACGACAATCAAAGTACAACAACAACCAATGTTTACGTTTAATTAGTTAAAATGTTTACTTATACTCATTTTAGTTTCCGTGTATCTTCATCAATTTAGAATATCTAAATTAAATCGATTTAGTGGACGATGTCCTATTTTTAGTGTTAATTTAAAAAAAAGTACTCCAAATTATTTGAAAACTTTAAATCACAATGATATTGCCGAACGATTATAAAAATTAATTGATGCTTTTGGGTTTTTGGTAAGGCAACATATTTGTGAACTTCAAGTTCAACGCACAAAACCATTAATTAAAATTCCTTGTATTGAATGTTGAAAGGAGATGCATGCAGGGAGCACATTTACAAGTCCACTGAAATTGTCTCCTTTGCCCCATAAAAAAAACTCATACGACCGCAAGGCTAAGTTAGTGTTGATTGACCACTTGCTCATTTTTCACTGGGATGTATTTCAATGCTGGTCTGCCTTCAAGCTAGGATTGATCACAGATGTGTTTACTTTTTCATTTCACACAAGTTACGGGTGGATAATTAGTTCATATTTAACTTTAACCGTTGGAGTGTTGGTGGTTAGTAATTGGAATGGAGATAGTGACAAATAAAAAAATGGAGGATCAGGAAGTTGGTCCGGAATGTGGGGACATGGAGCAATTAAATAGTGATGCTGAGGAACTTGCTATTGAAGATGTCAAATCAGCTGTAGATTTTGGGTGTATGGGAGTTTTTCCTGTGAAGAGGTAATTTAAATGCAATTTAGAAAACTTATAAATGGAATTTTAAAAAGATTGATAGATTGGTTTTTTTTAGTTGAAGTAATTTTTTTTTTAGTTAGTTCCCTCAAAGGGGATTTTATTTGACGGTTTTAGGGAGCAATGCTCGCCCGCCATAAATTCCATGTTCATATTCTATATTGAGTTAGAGAAATATAATATGTATGACATACTGGTGATTATGTATATAAATTAAAATAAGTATTTAAGAGGTACAAGATACTATATAAGATACTATAACATATATTCTTATTAGGATAATCAATCCAATACTGGGTGAGTGTGATCACATTAACTGAAGTATCATGTGTAATCTATATGTACAAATGAGTAGGAGGCCAAGGCTCAAGACACACATTAATGCAAAATTTTGAAAGT
>JAQFZH010000809.1:0-27157 GCA_034695485.1 Entomobrya nivalis
AAAATTTCCCGGAAAATATCCGGGTTTTAAATACGTGCACACCTATTTATTCCCTTAACCGGCTTGCAAGCTCTTCATACATATTTTAGTAGGCTATGACCTATCTCAGCGTCTCATAGTAATTAATGAGCTACATTACAAATACATGATGATTCCAGAAAGGGGGAAGGTAGCGGTAATGATTATGTCAACGTGAACAAATACCCAACTAACTAGTCAACCTACAACAACAGCTTATCAACGTCATTTTGGAGAGTGTTCAAGTGCAGCTATAAGACAAGTGAGCAAAAAAGCTACACCTCAAAGTTGGAATGGTGAAAGCTTTTCAAGTGCTAGGCCACAGTTCCCCATGGGAAACCCAATGACCAGATGAGATTTCCCTTGGAAAAGTTGCACTTGCTGAATGGATGGAAGTACATAGTGGCCACTTGTACTGCTGAGTGGCCAAATAGGGAAGTCTCGTATGTAATTTAGTTCAACTTGTTCTGTCCTGCGCTGCGCTTTCCTTCAAATCATTTTGGAATAAAAAATGAAATGTTGGTTTAAAAATGAACAGAAAATGTCTTGTGGCGTCGTTCACATTGCTTATGCATTTCAGACATGGTACAAATCACCCCACAAGTACAAATCTTCACTATCCGTCTATCAAATAAGTTAAAGAGTAATCAAGTGCAATTGATTATGATTGGATGGTCTTCGTGTGGACAGTAATTTCATAATAAATCATCAAATTCCCAATAAGATCAGCTAAAAGTTCGAATGGACAAGCCTGTCTCGCTTATTGCTTCGTTTATGGCGACAATGCATGTTACATACATAATATGTGTGAAGACTGTGTAAAGTGTGTATGGTAAATTGTGATTGAAGATTCGAAGAAGGAGGCCCGAGTTGGAAAAGATGCGCATTTTTATGAAGCAAGATTGAGCATCACTCGCCATAGAAATGATCTTTCCTTCGAAATTAATTCTAGAAACTTTGGCCAATGACAAATGATATACATGTATAACAATCTGCAATGAATTAAGTTTCCTCCAACACAGTGTATGTAAATGTAGCCATTTAAAGAAGGAATGCTCTGATTTTTTTGGAAATATGGATAACGAAATTAATTTGAGGAATGAGCAGTTAAACATGTACACTATCTCTTTATTCGGAATTTCATTGATGTTAAAGGTATTGTCATGTCATTTTATCTACTTCTTTAAACTATACGTAACGACTAAATGAAATCAAAATGACACTAATTGCTATGATAAATGCTAAGATACGACTAGGAATAGAAAAATACAAACAGGAATAGAGAAAGCAAATTATTTGCACAAATTAATTTGTGAGGAAGGCTGATTAGTTGAGATGTTGAGCTTGGTAGCCATGTAAACGCAGATATACGAATGTGAAGACATGCTTAGGTGGCATTCCTTGATTTCCCTTTTTTGCAGGTTCTTTTGTGTTGGTACAGATCCGAATGACGTCCATGCTCCTTGCCACACCTTCGACAAATGTAGGGATTTTCGCCCAAATGCTTGCTCCGAAAGTGGTCCTCCAACACAAATTTCCGACTGAAGGCTTTCGCACAGACTGTACACTTGTGGGGCTTCTCCCCAGTATGCGTCTGAACATGACTTCGAAGAGAACGGGAAGTCGTGAACTTTTTTGAACAGAGTGGACACCTAAATGTCTTAAGTTCATCGTGACGTTGCTTGTGCTCCTTCAAGTTCCCTCTGCTGTTGAATGTCTTGGGACACAAGTCGCACTGGAATTTCCTTTCATTCAAGTGCACCTGCTCATGGCTGCTGAGGTGACTCCTTTGTGTAAATGACTTGTTGCACTTTGAGCAGGAATACGGACGCACTCCGTCGTGGCTTCTTGCATGCTCTCCAAGTGCGGATGATGTGGCGAAGTCCTTGCGACAAGTTGTGCACTTGAAAGGTCGCTCTCCAGTGTGAACTCTCATATGAACTACTAGGTTGCCAGCTTCAGCGAAAGATTTTGGACACAGGTTGCATTTGTGAGGTCGAAGGCGTTGGTGGCAAGACATGATGTGTTGGTTGAGGTTACCCTTCAGTTTAGCTTTATAGCTGCACTGGTAACACTGAAAACTTTTCTCGTCTGAGTGGACCCTCTTGTGCATTGACAATCCTGCCTTTTGCTTAAATGCTTTGTTGCAAATATCGCACGAGAAGCGCCTTTCTTGACCATGGATCAGCTCATGTCTCTTCTTGCATGCTTCCGTGTTGAACTCCTGTCCGCAGACAGGAGCTGAGCAGTGAAACGGTTTTTCCTCGATGTGACGCAGCAGATGAACAGTTGGATTGGGAGGTGTTTCCCCACAAAACACGCATCTCCATTTCCCTTTCGCCCTACACAAAAAAAATCGAGAAAAGATAATGAATACATTTTCACAAGAGCGTGTTGAATACCAACAAAATGAGCATCAATCCACATCAATACTTTTTACACAATCTCAAGTTAACTTACATTGCAACAAATAAATATTCTAAACTACCACTTCCTTCTTTCCTTCTCGCTCAACAACACCTTCAAATGCTAACCTCAATATATCTTGTATTGATCAATTCACAGCTTTAAAAAACAACAAACTACTTAAAAATCAAAGCTAAAAAATTCGTGTACTCGTCTGCAAATATTGACGAGTACTGACTTTTTCCATGCGACTTTGTGCTCAATTAATTTCACTCGAAATATTGGATTTTCCTACAAAAATTTACGGATCGGCGATTCGACAGTGAGCACGAAAAAAGTAAAGTGGGTTTACTTGGCTGGGTAGCAATGTCTACAGATAACAGATAAATGATAGCAAGTCCACGAAGCACACTCTCAAAAAAGCCTACTAAAATAGTTCCAGCTCCGATCACTGTCTTGCAGCCAGCATTCCAATATTACTTGCACGCACACTCAAGCTTGCCATCTCATTTCAAACGTGTAGAGTAAGGAGATGTGTGTGATGTAAGGAGAGTAGCATTCTTTTTTGTGCATCTACCTTAAGAAATGGACCCTTCCATCTCATTTGCATTCATTGAAACATTCATGCCTTCAATCGAGATAAGCCAAAAAAAAAAATTCTAATTACCACATTAGCCAAGACGCAAAGGCACGTTCATTTTATCATGCACACCAATACCTTTTTTTCCAGTCGACTCTCAATCTTTAAAATGGGATGGCTTATCTTTCATTTAGATAGACGGCTAGGATAGTTTAACAATTTCCCGGCATCTAAAATTCTGTTTGAAGAGTTTTTAGGTTAATTTTATTTATTCGGAATGCAACTCTAGCTTGTTGCGTGGGAATTAAAAATTATGTGAGTCTACTTAGTAGGGATTCGTAATGATTAGCTAGTTAGTTAATTTTGTTGATGGCATTCAATAGTTTGCAGTCTGTTGGAATGAAAAGTTGGTTTGTGTGAAGAAGTAAGACGACTTAAAATGAAAGTACTGTTGATACACAAGTCAGAATAGACTTTTTGATGATGTTTTAAGTCATTTTGTAAAAATGCATTTCCTTTTCCCATTTCATTTAAAATTAGTAGCTTGAAAAGGGCAGCAAGTCAATTAAATCTTACTGCTTAGTTTAAATTGACAGAAGAGATGATGATGAGAAAGTGATTTTACTCCACAAAATTTGCATAAAAATATTGAATGGTTATTGTGCACTACTTACTTGCATTTCCACTGATGTCCGAGAAGAATGTTGTTTCGTGTTATTTTTCATTGCACATTCCACAACTGACAGTCATTAATCATTCAAATTTATCAAGAACAATAATCTTAAAAAATTCAAGATTGTATTCACAGAGTATATTTGCTGTGTGCTGTATTTCACTTTTTCACTCCGGGGTAATATGATCCATTAGAATTGCACTTGTTATAATGATGAAAAAGGATAATGAATCGTAAATATATCTTCGTTTTACATCAAGCTTGGTGAGCCAGTCAAGCAAGCGGAGAAAGTGGCAGTAAAATCTGTCTCGTAAAGACAACCTGGCTTAATCTGTAAAACTCAATAGAATTTAGGTAATTGAGTTGCGTGGTGGTGCAACCGGAAGTGGTGAAGAAAAAGGTGGTGGATGATGAGGAGGATGGGTACTCTTCCGACACAAGCCGGGAAACTAACGATTCATTTCCAAGAGATATTGTGAGAGTGGAGCAGCACGACTTGCAAGTGCAGTGCCATCAGAGCATGGTGGTCCATCGGAAGAAGCAGAGAGAGAAAAATGGGGCGTTGATCAATGGACTGATTTTCAGTCACGTCAATTTCCAACTGATTTTGGAGGCGAAATGGTCACTGGTTAAAATGAAACGCTTGGAACAAATTTTGGAAGGGGAGTCATTGGGCTGCACAATGGATCCAAAATGGATAAAATTCAAAGCTGAAAATCAAAAGTGGTATGAATCGATTGGATACCGATTCATTGCACTTTAGAAAAATGTTGGAGGCGTTCCAAATGCGATGATGGGAGTTGATCGTTGAAATGTTTGAAGAGGAACAAAAAATGATGGGTATGTTGAGATTTGGAATGCAAATGTTACCTTCTTCACTAACAATAAGAAAGTTATCGTAAAATTAGCTTGTAAAACTTTGGGTCACTTAATTAGTTTAAATGTTTGAGGTGTGATTGTGACACTTGTGGAAAGGCTATGACTTATTTGGACCCGAATCCGATTTTTAATTGATGAGCAACCCAATCAGCTACTTCCTCTCGATGAATTATGAATTCCAGGGAATTTACGAGAACTGCTTTGGACTAGAGTTGTTCCCTCTCCAGTGGGGATTTGAGGATGTTGCCGACTGTTTTTCAAAATGCTCACCTGTATTTACCACAGGACATAAGTGAAGATGTGATCATTGTTACTAAAGATGAGCGTGAGCTGGAGAAAATGGATGCTGATGCTAGGAGACAGGCAGAAATTGATGCTAAATGGGTCACGGTTTTATAAAATGATGAAGATGAGGAATATGACGAAGGGTAAAGTGGCTACAGGAAGGTGAAGTGTACAGGGTGCTTAGTGATTGAAGAGAATTGGAAAGGAAGTGAAAGGGATTGAAACGAATTTTTTGTGTGGGTTTTTAATTAATGAATGAGCAAGCCACATAATTAATTTATAAATGTTACATGCAAACATGGAACGTAAATAATACTAATGTAATGAAGTGATAATCAATGCTGGATAACATCTTATCGTTAGATCAATAGCACATTGTAAACTAATTAATTATTAAGCAAGCTTAAAATCTAACCTGAATATTATAATTGTATTCCGATCTGTTTGAAGCCATATAACATCGACATATTATATACTTGACTATAAATATATTACGAAAGCATACACATGAGTTGATATTTTTATTCTTACAAGTTGGGCAAGGATAATGTTGTGCTTGGCTCACAGATGTAGTAGACTTGGTTAGGGTCGGTTTTGCTATTAGCTGCTTCTTCTGATGCCATGGTCACATCACCACTTCGTGCTAAATGCCAAAATCAAGCTGATAATTCAGTAAGTTTCACTGAAGACAGACCCCTCAAGTGCTCCACTTGAGGCTAGAGTTTTTCTAATTTAATGAGACATTTGGAGTTCATTACAAATTAGAATATTGACAATGGTGAAATATATTCCTGTATTATTTCAGACTGGAAATGAACTTTAAGCGAAGGTCATTTCAATGTGACCTGTGTCACATGACGTTCCACCACGACTACAAATTGACTCATCCTCAGAAACGTCATAATGATGAGATGAAACAAAGCCTTTTGAATTCCAACTTTGTTTCTCAGAGTTTGAAAATTCCAGTGATCACATTCTGAATACAACTTTATAAAGATTTTGGTTATGTTATGATAATAAAAGCTTGGAAGGATGCCTAATAATCAAAGATAAAGGGCTGCAAAATATTTTAAAAGGGAAAATTCCAAACTCTCAACTGTAAGATAACAATGATAACAAGCAATTGAAATGTGACTTTCCAATCATTTTATTGTTCAAGTTTTAATTCGTCAATAATAAACAGTTTTTTTATGGCTGGTCAATGACCATATCAATTGGATTGTAAAGAAAAAAGTCTTATAATTATTTTGAAACATCATTAAACACTTGAATGAGTTTTATTTTCCCTTGCATTTCATTTCGTCATAGCAACTCTCTACATGTCATTCCCATATAAAAACATAGATACTCACAACATAAAGCTGTATAAAACACCACATCGAATTATAGTGATGGATAGCAAAACTTGCATCTCTGCAGCTGCATCTGCTTCTGCTTTGCCAACTTTCACATTTTCAGGGTAATCTGAGACTTGCGTGTTTTCAACAATAAAGCTGTTCAAAACAATATTAAAAATTTCGATTGGCAGTTTGAGATTTTTTAATGAGATGAGATGAGCATCTAGCTATATCATCTATTGACATGGTACATATGTATCCATTGGAGGCCAATACTGTGTCGTGTGTTTCGCAGAAATTGTGTTCATTTCTAGGTTTTTTTTGCGTAATGTGTAGTGATAAATGTGCACTCTGCACAATACTTCTACATCCCCTTCCGCATCCCTTCATTTAGCATTACATTGCTGGTGTGCAAAAAAAAATCTATGCACTATCAATATACACACACACCTATATTACACCTACACCTGGTCTATTACTACAATTTACAAAGCTGACATATTTTTTTTCATGTGTGGTTCAATAACATCGACAACTATGGCCCACATTAGATTTTTTTGGGTTGAACCATCATCAACTACCTTTTCTTGAAGTAAAGTTAAGAGGAAACTTGAGCAGAAATTTTTGAGACGACTAAAAACTTGATAGTTTTTCGGTTTCCAGTTATGTTGAGATAGCTGTGTCTTAATTTGCCCTGAAACTAAAGCCTTATCAAAACCACAGTAAACTTTCCCCTTGTTTGGTTTTTTTTGGATAAATCCAGCTTATCAAATAAAAAAATGATTATGTAATAATCATGATCCAATTGAGTTTAACTTTTACTTTCCATAAAAAAAAAACTTCATTTTTTTTCGAAAAGTGGTGATTTAATACAGATTATGTATTTTTTGTTATTATTGTACAGGAACCAATGTATATATCCATATCCACCCTCAAACAACTTTGGCTACTACAACCGTCCCGATATCCCTTATTACCCTGAAGCAAGGCCATTTCCCTGTGAAATTAAACAAGAAGTATTTGAAGAGGAGCCTCGTCATCATCATTCAAATGTCCATGTCCAACCGCCGAGCGTTTATCAAAATACACACATGCGACGACCTCACACAGAAAAGCAGAACTACCAATTACCCAAATTCGAGAATGAAATCTCTGGTCGTTTATTTGATCCTCAAAGACATCCTGTACAAGTTAACACGGAAAAACGTCCATTTAGCTGTGAAATTTGCAAGATATTTTTTTGGACACATGATCGTCTCCTAGATCACAGGAAAACTCATCAGAGTCGTAGTAGTCCAAGTGAAAGGGCTAAATTCCAATGTCATCTGTGTCCTAAAAAGTATATAAGTTGGTACAATCTCTTGTCTCACATCCAGGAACATCAATGTCCGAGGGTGGGCTTTCAATGTGAAATTTGTCATAAAATCCTGAAAACGAAAGCGGGTTTGACGATGCACAAGAGGCGTCACGATGGTCAAGTCAATTATGCTTGTAAACTTTGTTGGAAGGCGTCCTTTTCTCCGAGTGAGCATAACAGACATTTTCGAACGCACTGGAGAGAAACACCACAGGACTCGATGAAGAGGTTAAAGAACAGAAGGGCTCCACTGCTAAATGTAAGTTTTCATTATAAATTATTCAGAACAGAGTTAAACTCTCAGAAAAGTTATAAGAGTCAATTTTTACCAAACAAGTTTATTTTTTTTTGATAACTTTGCAGGCTGAGATTCAAGATTCAAGATAACTTTCCTCTGTCCCCTTTTTCCTTTACATTTCAATGGCTAAACTACTTATCGATTATTTCGTTTCTTAATCAGTTTTTTTTTTATCTTTTGTTATCATGATATTTTTTCTTGTATGTAAATCAAATAAAGTATGTACATTCCCAAATATTCGCCACTGACACGAAGACAATTTTTTTGTTAAAATTAAGACTTTATTTTTGTCGAAATCCCAACAATTTTATTTTTACATGGTTTATACGCACTTTTAAGCAACCCGTGTGATAGTTCCTTGTTCAACCTTGATTAATATTTCGACATCAGATCAGCATCCTGAGGTGACCACTGGTGCTGCTGGTGGATTGATCTCTGGTTTGGCATCTTTGCGACTCACCGTGTACATGTAATGGAACTGCAATCAAACGGAAAATACATACAAAAAAATATTAAACGGTTTACTTGACTAACTGGTATTCAAATTTTGCAGTCAACTTCAAACTGGGTCATGGGTGAATTAGTTAGCCAAATGTATTTAAAAACTTACCAACATGCTAAGTGGTACCAAAATGCAAAACATTATAAGGTAGTAGAGTATGAGCGCGGTTGTATCTTCTGGACAAGCCCAATCCATGTTGATAGTAGGGTTTAACGGGTTGACTTTTAAAAAGAAACAGATTTTTGCGGAATTTGAATAAAAAATGGAAAGTGAAACAATTATGATGACGGCTGAATAATATAATAGAATGGTTAGTATGAGTAGCCTTCAGTGTGAATATTGAACAGAAGCAATAATTGAGTGTAAAGTAATTCTCTTGAAAATTTTATTCTTTATATTCGTTATGCACGCACAATGTATATTGTATATAATGAAGGATGAATTGGCCTTTGTTTATTTATAATGAGTCTAATAAAACATAATGAACTATAGTATAAATCGTATAGTTAGACAAATATGTGTTGTATTGTATGTATAATTAATTGGATAACATGTTGTTAAAATAGTTCCCAAAAATGCGGAATTGACAAAATATCAATAAATTAGGAATGCTAAAATAATTAATAAAGATTTTTTTTAAAGAATTTTGATTGAATGCATAAAACACTTAGCTTACCAATTCACATTTTTTACGATTAATTATTTTTTTCGTTTTCGTCTCATTGTACCCATAAATATAAAAAACCTACTTATTTTTCTCCTATCAATACGCATCCTTTTTAATATGTGTATTTCTCGTCTGTTGATGATTAGCCTAGCGTCCATTTTTAAAATCCGATCGTTAAACTACTCAAGCAAAACTGGGTGACCCATGAATGATGATGACTAAAAAAACTGGGATGATTACTTATTGTTAGACAGTACGCAATGAACATTTACAATTTGTTATCTTTACTCTTTTCAAAATATACTGTTCACTGATGACTGATATGATGAAGATAATAGCGTTAAGAGTATTCTATTCTAGGGTTGTAAAAGGTGTAGAGAAACTGTGTGGTGAAAAGATTGGATCAAGTGAGTTTTTGCTGAGGGTACACGCTAATGCATACATTTACATACACATATGTACATACATCATCACAAAATACATAGCTAAATGAAAAAACGGGGTTGTTGTTGGTTGTTCACCTTTATTTCAGTGTAGTAGCATCGCAAATTTTCGGTGCTAGGGTAGACCCTCGGACCCGACCGTCTTTTTCAATGTTCCAATTTTTTGCATCTCGTGTGACCTAAGTTTATAATGTCATGGGTTAAAAAAATCATCACTGTTCCTATGTCATCTTTAGAAAATCATTGATCCTACAACAACATGTCTTACATTACCCCAAATGCTTTCAAGAAGCTTTAACTTCTTAATTAAATGCTATTTAAAAAATGAAACAGTAAGTATTTCTTCTAGATTAATTAGATCAACGAAAAAATATAGATTATTTCTGGACTTTTTATAAAATTTGCTAGATTTGAACTCAACCCTTTTTTGTTATCCCTATAGCATTAGATCCTACTTTTACTCCCCAACTGCAACTCTTCTTTATCTAAAGTGCGAAAAATAGAGTGGATCACAAGACACATATATCATCTCCAACCGCTCATACTATTCCATGCTTCACGAAATGGACGAAGTTGTAAAAGTATTTCGCAATTTTGCAATATTACAAAGATACACGTGTGCGTGTGTGTTTGTGTGTGTGTGCGTTTCTGGGAACTACGCATATAAAAATAGAGTGATAATCTTCGAAGGAAAGGAAGCATGGTGAGATATGTATCTATATTCAAGTCCCCATCTCATTCCTCCTACTCTTACACAACGAGCAAAAATTAAAAGATTTTTTTTTCCTTCTTGTCCTGTCAATGTCAATGCCCATACCCATGCCCATGCCCACCCTTTTAAAAACGATTTGTTACTGTTTAAAAAAAAATTGCATACGCAATACGCATATATGTATGCATGAGTATATATTAGGTGTTTGAAGAAGAATGCTAAATGAAGGCATGTGCCAAAAAAATGACATGATCTGTATTCTGTATACTTTTTCTTCTTCTTTCTTGACCAAGCCAAAGAAGAACGACTTAAAAAAAATGAGACAACTCACACAATACATGGCAGAGGCAGAGACAGAGAAAAGAAAGGACAAGACGATAAGGAGAATGGGTAAGTCATCATGCATGCCTTTTTGTACACTACCTGTGTCTATACCTGTCCATCTCATTAAAGTGTGCAATATTCTATTGAATTGAAGTACAATTTTTTTTCTCTTTCTTCTTCTTCTTCGTTGCACAACTGCATCAGCATATCATAGAAACCTTGTCGTGTCGTGATATAAGCAACAGTTCTTCTCCTCTTCAACCTGTATTCAAACAACAAGGCTTTCATTTTGAAAAAAAAACCAACATTTTTTTTAGACATTACTTGTCCAGGTAGTTCTTCAAAAAAATGAAGCAGTAAGTGGATCATGTCATCATCAAATCAGCAAACTTTATTTTGTATACTAGGTATGCATGTTTGTTTGTATTTTATATAAAGGATAATATAATATGGGCATGCATATTTTAACAGGTTCAATCAACCGTGTGTATTTTGTGAGAATTTGACTTCCTCTTCTCCACTGCTCCATCTCCAGGTCCAGCACCACCGGCATTCTTCGGATAAACCGTATCGTTGTTCTACCTGCTTCAAGGGAGTTATGGATGCCAGTAGCAGGAAAAGGCATGAGGTAATTAGAAAATTTAACACAAGTGTGTGCATTCATTGCCATCATCGCACATATAAAAAAATCTTAATGGGCATTTAATTAATTTTATACATAGTATTTATATTCATGTGACAATTTACGGTGCATATAGAAATTTGATTTATTTTAGGCTGCCGATTTCCTAAACAGCTTTAAATTATTATGAAATTTATTTTTAGCCTTTTATATTTTTTATTAAATTCAGGTCATAAATATTATTTTTTTACAAATTGCGCTTCGCATTTTACAAAATTGTGCTTCATATTTTTTTCGAATATTTCAGTTTTTATACATTTGCTTGCATTTCTACAAATATTCATTAAGGTACAAGTGCATTTTTTTATTAAGTGCAGCTGCAAAAGGTCAATTTGATTGGTCGCATTTCATTATCATCACACATCACATCACACCACACCTGCAAATTACTATAGGTACATAAATACATGTAAAAAGCCTTTCATTTAGTTTGTATCGTCTCACCCGCAGCAAAAATTCGCTCAGTTTCTCACGTTCCGATACTCTTTTTAGCTGCTGTCTTGTAGCCTTGTAATTTTAAATGGAAATAATTAACCTACATTCAACGAGCAAGCTACTAGACGGCATTCGAGCAACTGAGTGAGTTATGGTTGGATGATGGAATGCGAATGCAATTGTTCTATTGTCTTAACATTCTGATAGCATTTCTCCTTTTGATTCATGGAAAAAAATCAGTCGTAATTTTGCCATCAAATCGGTATCTACACTTGTCGTTTATCGGTCCACGTCCAACAACTAACTCCACTTACATTAGTATTCCACTTGGTCGTTGTGTTTCTAAAATATACAAAAAATCAAGTCTTTTTGCCTGGCTACTTTGTACTAAGCACATAATTAACTTGTTTAAAATATTACTACATAGATTGTAAAATTTAAAATAGTGGCAATATTTTTTTGTGCACAGGTTAATTGGAAACGTGAGAACACTTGTTTGGAAATGGGTATGTGGGGATCAGAGAATCAACCAGTTGAACCGAGGGTCTCTACTGGACAAAACCCGGGAATGCAACCGAGTCGTCATCATCATAAAGCTTCTTCGTATTCATCTTCCATGGGCATCCAACCAATTCAGGTGACCACATTCAATAATTCAATAGCAAGCCACATAAGTAAATTGTGGAGAAAGTGGAGGAGCAAGTGATTAGATAAATTAGAGATAAACAAGTTATTTTATATTTTTAGGTTGACACTTCTGCATCCATGAACGGATACAGTGGCACAGGAACGGTACAGCCCGCTACCTCCTCTCAGCAACCTAAACCACAAAACTTGTATGGAAACTTTGCGCCCTTCGGAAATCCGATTCAAGCTGGAAACTTCCATATAGCACCAACAGCTTACCAGGGACCTCCCCCACCCATAGTTTACCGTGCTTACCAACCAATGCCCCCAACTTATCCTGGGCAAACCATGCCCCCAACTTATTCTGGACAAACCATGCCCCCAACTTATCCTGGGCAAACCATGCCCCCAACTTATTCTGGGCAATCCATGCCCCCAACTTATTCTGGACAATACATGACCCCAGTTTACCTTGGACAAGTTGTGCCCCAGGCCTACAATGGACAATTTATGCCCATGCCCGCAGCTTATTGCGGACAACCTGCAACTCCGGTTTACAGTGGACCACATATGATCCCAACTTATAATGGGCAACCTCTGATCCCGGCTTACAGTGGACAACTTCTGATCCCCGCTTATAGTGGACAACGTATCATCTCGGCTTACAGTGAACAGCCACCCACTCAATTTTACAGTGGACAACCACTCACTCAATTCTACAGCGGTCAACCTTTAACCCAAGCGCCCAGCAGACAATCTTCCACCCACGCTTCCAACAGACAAGGTGCATCACAAGCTCCCAAGAGACAAGTCTCACCAAAAGGTTCCAACAGACAACCTACCCCTCAAGGCAGCAGTAGCCAACCCTCCCCACAAGCATCCAGCACAAAGCCCAAGCCCCAAACTTTGAGTGGGGAACCCTCCCCCCAAGCTCACTCCGGATATCCCAAACCCCAACCTATCATTGTTCGACCAATACCCCAAACTTTCACAAATGGACAATCAACACTCCAAGTTTTCAATCGACAATCAGCACTCCAATCATCTTTCAGTGGACAATCTACAAGCCCAGCTTATCGGGGACAACAGATCCCCCCAGCTTACTTGGGTCTTCCTATTAGCCCAGCTTTCTATACGGGACAACCTATAACCCCAGCTCAGCAGGAAACTCGCCCCCGTCTCCAGATAGCTCCTATGAGGTACGTAAACACTAGCAGTCGTCCAGTTTCATTTCTTGTTCAAGCTGTCGGCCTTCCCAATGGTTTTACCCTCACCTCAGCAATGGTTGAGTTGAAAGCGCAAACCCCTTCTCGCATCCCAATACCATGCGTTCTTGCAAATATAGCTGTAACACGAGCTCCAGGGACGCAAGTGTTCCAAGGATATTTTTATGCTACAATCGAAACTGGTTGGTATCATGTTCAAGCCCGTTTGACACTCCCCTTGGCAGCGAGTCGGGGGAGATTTGAAGTGATCAGGGATGTGGTCAATGTGAAGGTCACTAGAAGCTATCCGAGGGATGAATTTGAAGTGGCAAGTTCAAGTTATCAAGTCGCTACTACCAACGGACCGGGTATCCTGAGAACTGGGACTAAGGTGAGCATAAACAGCTTATCAATTAGTTTCCATGCAATAAGTAAAATAAATGATATTTTTTTTGTACTTTTATTAGATGCATTGGCGAGATAATGGAGTCGGCTTGTTGGAGCCAGCTGGAAACCGTAGGGCATTGTTTGAGCGTCGTGGGGACGACTCAAGTTCAGATCGACCTACTTCTAGCTCTCGAACTGTGATTCCACGACGAGTTACTCTTAGCGACCAAGAAAGAAAGAGGATCTGCCGCATATGTATCGGTGCACCACAGTATAAACCTAAGAGTTCACCTGGAGGCAAATACGGTAAGTATTAAATTAGAAAAGGATATCAATGATGGTCGAAAAAGAGAAAAAATCAGTTGTTTTAACTGTATGACTGTTTTATTTTATCAGAATAATTTTTAGAGGTGAATCCGTTCCCGTCCAGCAATAAACTTGATTACTTGGAGGTATGAATTTGACTTTAAGGAAGTATGAATATGGTAATTATAAAGTAGACGTAAATGATTTTTTGTCCAATTATTGGTTATTTTATGATGAAAGTAGTATATGAAATAATTTGTAATGAAAATAATGATTTTTTTTTTGACTTTGTAATAAATTAGTTGGGGTTTTCCGGTTCATTCTTTAAATCGGCTAGTTGTACTAAATAAATATTGATATTTACAAACAAAAATGTTTATTTTTATTATCATCAAATTTCGTATTAAAATACCCAGAACAGAACCCAAAAAGGACCGAAAAATAAAACATAATCATAATCATGTGAAGTTTGCATAACAACTCGATTTATAAATTCATTGTTGGATTTTAGCATGTCGTCTCACATTCCCCATTATAATCGCAGACCCATTCATAACTCCACTTCCCATCCTTATGAAACGTATGCCCACTCCCACCTGCTGATATCGTTGAGTAGCATCCTCCCCCTCCGTTTCCATAACCAAATCGATAAACTTGTGAAACTGGACTGGGCAGACGACCGGATCACTCACAAGATTAAATTCTCTCAAGGCGGGCATCTGCGGGAGAAAAACATTATGAAAGGCATACTTCCAAATTCTTGACATTCTCTCAATGTTCTCAATTTTGAGTCCAGTAAAATTCAACGTGACATGTCTCAGGGAACCCCTGTACTTCAACAGACACGCCAACAGTTCTCCAAAGTCAGCGAAAGTGGGCAGCTGAACTTGGATGGAGTCCAGTGGCAGATTAATCCGATTTTGAAGTACTTCCCAGACCATCCGCCACTTGTTTGTTGGCACCCGAAAAGAAAGCTTCTTCAGATCAACGCTAAAACAAGTGGTTCGGGGAAGGGTGTCCAGAATCTCAAAAATGGTCACAGTTGGACCGCTGTAGTAGGTCTTGATCGCCTGGTTAACGTACAAATTGGAAGTGTACAGTTCAATGATATTGAGATGAGCCAGGCTGGGAGCGGTAGGATTTGTAGCCAAGTAGTCTTCCAGAACTGCTCTCCTTTCATTACGAAGCATCATGATATCGCCATCAAGATGCAGGTATTTCAAGTTGGGCATTGTCTTGAGAATGTTCAAAATGAGTTGAAGTACCTCAATCAATGTTGGATTCCCCCATAGCTTAATGTACATGTCTAGTGCGTAAATGTACTTTCCAAATGTTGTGAAGAGTCTCATCACCGAGTTCATTTCATGCAGAGCGAATACCACAGAGACTGCTCCGGCAGGGAAGGGGTTTTTCGCTGGCTGATGGTTAGGATAGCTGAGGAACTCGTGGATAAATTTTGGAGAAGGATCTTTGCATCGAACGAATGCTGAGAGGAAGAAGCCATTCTCGATGTTTGTTAGTGTTTTTGTAAACACTTTGCTTTGTTTGGGTTGTTGGACGAGAGAGTACATCAGAGTTGGGCGATGCTCGTCAGACTGGAGAAAGTCATCCACAGATTTTTTCAATGGCTTGCAAACAGCCCGACAATGTAAAACGTCTGGTCCTGATAAGTGCTCAAATAGATGGGGGAATACTAGGGAAAGCATCCACATTGATTTGGTGTCGGAGAGGAGATGTTGGAATAGTGTACATGTTCTTGAACAAGAGAGTAGATCCTTGGGGTCCTTTACATCAAGTAGAATCTTTCTCCAGACCTTAATAAAAAAAGATAAGTCATTTTTTTAGTATCAAGTTTTTTGTAAAAAAAGAAGACACTACAAAATTTGTAGCTGGTAAAAAAAAGAACTAAAAGTAGGAATTTTTACCTCTTCCGGTAAAATACCTACTGCGTCCATTGTATTGCCGGAATATTTAGGATTGAGGAAGAAATTTTTCGAAAATGTGTGAAATTTTCAATTTGCTTTTCTTTAAATAAATTAATTGTTTTGTGAGAAAATTGTACAAGTAGTTTTCTCAGTTCACACTTTCACTCTTCAACAAATGTAAGCAGAATGATTGCTCGGGTATACACAGGCATACATACTCAATCACAAAGACAGCAAAAGAGTAAAGAAGAATGAACAATTGCAAAAAATGCAATGCATCTTGGAATTCGCGTACGTGAGAAATCTTACGTGACGCAGTGACGACGTCACCGGGATTTCGGGGGCTTACTTTGGATTTTTTGAACCCATCTCAAGACGCAATGGCCAATCGGGATTTCTTTAGTTCACTCGGGATTTAAAAAAAAAACATTTTGCTCAGCGAGGCCACTTGGGACTTTGGGGACCACTCGGTATTTTTGAGGTTCACTAGAGATTTTTTAGGTTCATATTTTACGTTAGTCTTGATTTAGATGCATTACGTCAACCGGGATATTTGTTTGGGTCACCAGGATTATGGGATCACACTCCGGAATTTTTGAGGTTCAGTCACGATTATTTGGCAACTCAGGATTTTGGGGGTCACTCGGCGTTTTGTGGCCACTCGGGTTTTTTTTTTAATTTTGGTCAGCATGGTCAGTCGGGATTTTGAACTTCATTCGGGATTTTTTAAAGCTATTCTGTCAAATTTAAATGATGCTCAGCTTGGCCACTCGGGATTCTCAGAAATCTGTGTCACCGACCAATTTGTAAGAATTCTCACTCTTCACCGGGTTTTCGCATGCTTGGGTTTTCAAGGATGCTTTGCTATTGTGATTTGTGCTCGCACTTGCACACAACTTATGTAAGTACATACACTGCACTGTACAGACAGTCAGAAAGAATGCATATCTGTATAAGACCGAAGTCATAAAATCTGTCATAATATATACTGCCAAGAGCTATATTCTGCCACATTCATGAAACAAAAAAAGTTCATGCAACTCTACAACCTTTTTTTGCCTTTGTTTTTTTAAAACAATGATGTATTATGATGATGCAAGTGACACTTGATAATTATTTTATAACTCAACCGAATAAAATCAGCATGTATTTCTATCAATAACTTTCTCATAAACATACTTAAAAATTAGCATGCTGATCCATATGGTCCTTGTAATGCCCAGTAATAATTAATCAATACTCATGCTTTTCCAAGTATATAACGAGTTCTTATGGATCTAAAGGAGTTGGGAAAGAGGAAAATGCCAAATTTACGATATATGCTTAATTGAGTCAGTGAAAGAATGGTGAATGGATATACGATACAGCGTATATATCAGAATCAGAACAACATATTTTTTGTCAATTTGTGTTCGTTTCCTTTATTGAATTTAATTTGGCATTTCTAATTATTAGTTAAATAAACCATCGATAGTTATAGAAATTAAAATCAAATTTTATTAATTTTTCAATAAAATGATGATTAAGATTTTTTTCATATGTAGCATGCATACAGTACACACACACACATTATAATTAGCATATATATACATACAAGAGTCCTCTCCAGCTTTCATACTCGTTCAATTTAACAAAAAAAAATATATAATTGCGAACGTTTTTGATTATAGAAATAAATCAAAATAATAAGAGTAATCTTTTGTGACATAGTTTTTGTTTTTTATAACATTTATATAGTAACATACTTGTATTTCCCATTGTAAAGTCGTACGTATATTTGTAGGTATATACTTTGTGCAAGTTTCTTCTTAAAATATAGTAATATTATTTATATGATTTACTTTTACAATCATAATTGTAATTTTATAATTCGATGTGACTTGACTTATGTACATTATTTTTTTATGAAAAATAGTTTACTTGCTGCTATATAATTTTTTTAGTATGTATTTTAAAATGAACTGCTTTAAAAAATTTATACCTGGATACCCTTTTCAGTGTAGTCTCTTTTTCAACATGTTTAGAAGCCCGGGGATAAATAATAAGAACAAATGATAATTGGAATGTATTTTTAAATGAAAATTGTAATTGATTTGATTAGGTACCAATTGATGTAGGAAGTGTTGAATGTACACTTGTTTTTTTTTGAACTTTGAAGAAAACTGAATTTAATGGAGACAGTTCAAAAATCCATTTCTTATTGTCGAGAAATACTTGTTGGAACTGTTTACTATAAAAAGTAATTATAATGATTATTGAATGATATATTTATCATCTTATGTACAAGATATACGGATGCATGTATATTGTATTCCTAATCTTAACACAACTTGGCTAATTACTTAACATTAAAATTATTTAGCTGTTCCCGTCAATTCAAGAGGAAAAAAAACGTAAGGTTGTCTATGAGCTTTAATATTACACATTTTGAATGCATACCTAAGTATTATTACGTACATATGCAAATTATACACTATCAGTAATCTCGGATACCTTAATTAAAAAATTAAGGTGAATAACTGATTAATATTATTTCTCGTACAACTCTCTCCCCAGACTTATTATAGGCAAGATTTTGGGCAAAAAAATTATAGTTTACAGTATAACTGCCTTGTACACTGCTGTTTCTTATTTGAGGAGTAATATCAATCGATCCCGTGCGAGTAGAACACTTGGACAATATCCTCATATTTCTTGGGAAACTTGGTGTCCTTACAACTGAAACATGCAGCACCAAACGCTGAACACACTGTTAGCCGTAAAAGGGAGAAGCGGGGAAGTATTGGATTTTTCGTTTGGAGTCCCAATGCCTTCTCAAAGCCGGGTTTGAGGAACTCCCATGATTTCCAAACAGATCCCACGCAAACTATTGGAAGGCCAAAGATTCCTTGGTACAAAGCCTGTAAACCACAATAAAAAAATTAGCATTGAATTTTCTTTGAAATCATTTTCAAAAATTAGTAAAAAAATCTTACGGGGTCAATTTTCGGGCTGACGGCAATAAGATGCTTGCCTAGTACATCCCCTGCCATTTCAAAGAGGTGACGACAAAGCTCATCTCCATTTTTCGCTCTTTCCGACAACTTTTTCGTCAAACTGGCGTAAAAGGTTTTGTCAAATTTTTCGTAACTGTGCTCTAGCAGGCTGGATCTATTCGCATAAACAATAGCGTACAAAATTTATTAATAATTATTCATTAAAAATAAACGCGCTGAAAAATCCCAAGAAAATTCTCTATTTATACCTTGTAGATAGTTCAAAGTGCTGCTGAATCGCTTCCCAAACACCTTTCGTTGAGTAAGGTGCTTTCTCAAAGTTATCTTCGTCGTCCATGTAGAATTTAATGGCTCTGTTTGCTATCCACCAAGCTATATATTTATTACACGTAAACAACAAAAAAGTTGTTTATTTAACATTCTAAAATAAACACAAACTCAATTGATTACGTGAATGTATGCACATATTTAATGCATTACCTGAGCCTTCATCTCCCAACAAATAGCCCCAACCTCCACATCTCGCTTCACTTCCATCAGGATTAATGAGTAAACAGTTAGAACCCGTTCCAGAAATTATGACGATTCCACCTACAAAAAAAAGCAAAACACATAAAAAAATCACACAAAATAAAAAAATGATAAACAACAATAAAAAGTGTATTGAAGGTCATTTTTTTTAGACAACCGACCTGCATCTGAAGCAGCCGCCAAAGGTCCCTTAGTATCCGACGCGATTTCAATGTGATCAACATTCGTCATGATCTGACTGAGCATTTGTTTCAGTTTCTTGTTTGATTGTTCATCTTCGCAGCCACTTAAGCATAAACCCAAGCCTGAGAGGGGCTCATCACCTTCCAATTTCGCTTCCTTCATTACAGCCGTAGTCATTTCGCGGAGTCTTTCGCAACATTTTTTCATTCCAAGAGCCTGTCACAAAAAAAATACACAAAATCACATAAAAACAGCTCAAAAGATTCCCATTTCTATAAAGACTTGTGAAAACTCACCCATAAATTGGAAGATGGTAAATTTTCTAATTGCGCCAAAATATTTCCATTGTCATCGACGATAACTGCGGTCGAGTGGGTTGCCCCCCTGTGTCAAAAAAAAATACAATCAAATTTTCAAGTTCAAGTTCAATGACGCATCCAAAATCAATTTTTATCATTTCCACTAATCCCGCTTAACTTGATGATGTCATACCATTTATTATTATGCAATTTTCTACTAAACATGGTGCATATTATATACAGCACCTCATTAAATCCATAATATGATGATGAGGTATTGCTCGACTTGACATACACCCACAACCCACCACAGCCATCATTTCATCCACGTCAATGTTATCATATCATACCATTCATACTTTTTTTTCTCTTATCAAATGTCACCATCAATATTTCGTTTCATTTCATATAAAAATCCACTAAAATCGCCCATTAGACTTTTAATGAACTGCACTTAATCCGTCAATATTTAAATGCAGGATAATAATTTTGTACTGATTTCCAGAGTTGCTTATCAGTTTATGTCAATAAGTTGCACATGTAAAGTAAAAGAGTTTAATAGCTTGATAAGAAATAGAACCACTTGATTCATTTTACTAGTATTTTTTACCAGGTAAACTTGTCATTCAAGTTAACTAAATAAAAACCATCATTAACATTTATTTATCAATCATGATCACATTTACAAATGTTTTAAGTACGACTGCGATTTTTGTTTTGTAAACAAAATATGGTAATAAAAGTGTGGGGTACTCGTTATGTGTCTCCTACATGCTCAATGCGTCATCATTCATTATCATATGAAAAATTGTGATAAAAAAATCCAGTTTTGTTGACAAAAGACATAGTCAATAGGACACACGGGACTCCGTGACTTGACTTGTCGTTCTCAGAGAGTATCCTTGACAATGAATTTTTTTTTGCAGATGATAAACCTGTATTGATGATAATGATGGCCATGACTATGACCACAAAGAGGAAAATCTGTACTCAAGGTATGTGAGTATGTTTAATATACTTAACTTCCTTCCCAAAATATTTAATATATAATAAATAATTATATCTATCATTTAAATCCTTAACAATTATCATCATGACCATACAAAATAACAATTATCTTAACCCTTTTCTTCTCCATTTTTCTTGATATTTAAGCCAGTATCATTTTGTTCTTATCCAAAACATTTATCAACCAAACGAAAATTCTGGACTGATCTGGTTTCCACTGACTGATATTTTGAGTAATTACTTGACTATTTAAAATGTAATTACTATCGTCCGAGGTAGAATATGTCACAGTCACGCGAACACTCTCCCCTGTCATTTACGTCGTACACATGAATGATTAATGTCGTTTCATAAACATAAACTATTTTTAGAGTAAATTAAGCAAGGTTTCTCATGTTACCCCAAATTCAAAAGGAAAGATCCAATCTCTGATAACATTTTACTGTTGCTGTAATGTTTATGTAACATGCCACTAACTTGCCACTCATCCATGTCAGCATGTGCATGGCATGCATTTATATAAGAAGTAAAAAAAATGAAAGAAAAAAATCATGAAGAAAAGTAGAACCAAGTTATGTGACTCATTAATTTCCCAGACGCCAGTAGGTTATCACTATCATCAATTTAAAAAAAAGTTAAGTAAAAAAAATACATCAAATATCTCGTAATGTGCAAAGGTTTGCAAATTACACGAAATTAAATACATATTAAACTTTAACTTCTTTAATAACTTACTTTTCAGATAAACTTAAAGAAAAATAAATGAAATGACAGCGATGAATCTTGTCTCAAGTCTAATTGGTTAATTTTTCCTTTGAAGTCTGAATAAATTTTGATAACTATTTTGTATCAAAAAAATTTGGAGACTGCACACGTATCACTTTTCTTTCTTACATTTCACTATGCAAAAAAAACTTCTTTTTTTTATCAATTTCCCACACTATCTCTCTCATCATGCCATCATGATGACTCTGACTATACCGATAGTAAAAGTAGAGAGTTGTCTAAATCTCTAAGCAAATATTAATTACTACATATATTTGATTACTATGAAGTATGATTAGCTATATTACGTGATGATGATGATGTGAGAATATTAACACCTGTGTGTAGTTCATGTTCATAATCTCATCATCTCACCTGCACGCGTGCAAGCTAACAACGGAGAAGATGAAATAAAAGGTTAGATATATACATGTCACATAAGCATGAAATGCCCTGTCTTGTCACACTCACACTAGTTTACTAGTCTAGTCGTCATAGTCATATATTATCATCATGATCCCTCGCAACAAATTTGCACGTGATAAAAAAAATTGCACGGAAAAATGTAATTTTTTGATTGGACTTACTAACTATGACGTTCAATGACAAGTTATGTAAGAAAGAAGTGAAAATAAGAAAGGAAGGAAAGTACATGCCATGCTTTGTAAGTCTGCAATATATATCAGACAGAAAAAAGGAAACTACCAAACCAGCATGATAATCATCATCGTCATCATGAAACTCAACCCGTTCCACACACGACACAGTAGACCATCCAGTTTTACTTTACACTTTCTTTCGGTGGTTGCCTCTTGCCTCTTTTGTTGAAACAGATGTTTTTTCTGGATACTATTCCATAAAAAGTATTTAGACAGCGGGACACACCACACGACACATGCATTTATTATACAAAAAGACGTAGTTTTGTTTTTGATATTGGAGTAGTTTAGAGGAAAACCGCTAATCCCAAATTAAACACTTTTTTTTGTTATCTTTACAGCAGAGGAGGACTACTGTGCTTTTTAGGACTAGTCTTTTATAATAAAAATACGCTTTGTTTGAACAGTAAACAGAGCTGCGGCGACGGCGACATATCAAAGTAGAGATGCAATGTATCAAGTCAACTCACAATCTACTTCAAATAAATAGCTACATTTATTAACTCTTCTTGAAAAAAAAAACCGACTTGATGATAAGCAATGACATTTTTTTTATCTAATAATGTTTTCTAGGTTATAATAACGTTTATATTTAATATTTGTCAAATAGCAAAAAATTATGTATCTGTACCAAACATGCAAAAATGAACAGTTGACTTACCCTTCAATTCCAACAAAATATTTTGCCATGGTTTAATTTTTATTTATTTTTTTTTGTACAATTTTAATTTTCTCACTCTAGTCACTTAACACAAAACCTTGCAGGCTGCACAATTTAACACTCGACGACACACGCAGCACAGTAGGAAAAAAAACACCTTTATAAATAATATCGTTTATTTTCTTTAAGACAACTGGAAAGTAAGGACAAACTTAACCCTTTTTTCCTTGAAAAGAGAAAAAAAGAATGACAATGAAAACAAGACGAGTTGTTACTCAAAGAGACAAACAAATAAACTGTAATATAAGTGAGGTGACTACTGTGATGATGATGATGATGATGTGACAACGTGGTCCTTCCTCCTCTCCGGTCTCTGTGGTCTGTGTGAATGTGGATAGTAGACTAGTGTGGAAAATGTGAAAATTTCTTGCTCAAGTGAAGTGGATTTGGATTGTGGATTGGATCCGCTTCTGTTTTTGTTGCTTTGCTGTGTTCTCTGAGTTGAGTTCTGAGAGTTCTCTGATGATGATAATGTCTGTCTAGTCAAAAAAGAATATATGAGACAACCCTTTTATACACGTAAAGGATTCATTGCGATTCTATTTTACAGCAAGATAGTCTATGTGCGTGCTTCAGTTTCTGGTTGAATGGCAATTTACTCAAGTTTTACGTACAAACGTGCTTTTGGCATTATAGTTGCCTGCCTCTCTCGTTTGGCCTTGTCTCAGTTCTCCATTCTCCATACGAAAAACGAGCAAAAATGATGAACAATTTACATATAGTTTTGTAACTAAAGTGTGTATAGATGATAGAGAAGAATTAGATAGTTTATTTTCCTCTTTCTTGTACTTTTGTAGAGTTTGTAGCTAGTAGCTACTTATCCTTATCGTCAAAGAAAACTAGCCCAAACTAACTTCTAAAAGTTTATCAGATAAAAGTAGACTACTAGTTTATCATGTCATGTAGCTATTTTCTGCTTTTAATACATCCAGGTAGAAAATTGATGAGGATGAATAACATGTAAAAATAGATATCCAGAGAGAGTTAATGTTATTTATATACAAGGTATATCTTCAAAGGAACTAGATGGATGTCCATGTCCCCCCAAAGGCATTAACTATTTACCACAAAAAGACAATCAGTTGCAGAAAAAGCTCATATATCTCCACTAAAATTACCTATTCAATCCATTAATGTTATTTTTGGTAAAAGTTTTTCCTTGTGTGTATTTGTCACATTGTGTCTTTTTGATCAACTTCCTTTTTTTCTCTTCCTATCTTTCTGCTTAATAGCCTTCTCCTCAAAAACTCAAACCAAAACCAGATCTCTGATCTGATCACACCGTCACACAAGCCAACTCACTACCTTGCTGACAGACACAAGCTTTAATTTGAACGTAGGAGTTTTCTCTTCTCCAAAAAATGGATGATGATGATGTCGATGTTCATGGCAACGAGTAGAGTAGCGTTTATGTAGGAAGATTGGTTCCAATGATCTGAGTGATCTGACGGTGGTCTCGGTCTGAGAGTTTCTCTCTTTTTTTAAAGAGATGTTTCTACGAACACAACCAATTCACTACTAATTTCTATTGGACTTTTTGGCTGAGGACAAAAGGGAAGTGAACTGAGCGAAAAACCGATTTCACTTGAATATGAATATATAAATGATTTTTGTCCGAAAATACATTAAACAACAAAGCACACAACACGACACGACACTAAAAAAAACTGAGCATGACAGAGCGACAGGTTAGATACACATGTTATTACATAATATATACGTGTAAAGAAAGTACATGCTATATAACATATTTACTCATGGATGTAATTTTTTTACAAGAAATATTTTTAGTTTATACTGAAAACATGTTATGTTATCAACATAACGTGTAATATCGTCATCGTCATCATCATCGCCACGCCAAAAAAAAATACATCAGTCGGGGTCGCCATAGTCGCCATCACTTTCTATAACATTTTATTTATAAACCATAATATTTTTTTTCAAAGAGAGGCAGAGTGAGAGTTGAGTGAGACGTGAGTCTTTAGCAGAAGAGAAGCACTTAAAATTCCTTTTACATTTTTTTTTCTCTCATAATTTTGTGTTTTTAAGAGGGTCTTGGGTTGGCCAGGCAGGCCAAGATGCTACCTAAGTGAAAAAATGTAATAATTATATGCATTTCAATTTTGCATGCATGGTTGCGATGTGACCCATAAAAATTGTTAATATGATCATCATGAAAGACTTGGCCAAAAAAAATCTCTTGTAGTTTATTTGTACAGGGAGTAGAGTAGGATGAGAGAGAAAACGTGTACAACTGAAAGCTAGGAGGATTGCCAATTGCCAGTACTTTTTAATTCAACTCATTCACATAAAATGCACTTCCCATGCATGGCAAATCTTTTTGCTTCAAATTTTACTGTCGCCCAATATTTTGGGGAAGATTGGGATTGAGAGAGAAAATCGTAAATTTTTATTTCCTGACCAATCTGGGTTGTTCGGGATTTTTGACGTGTTCTAAAAGAATTTTCATACCTGTTTGATAATATCTGGTCTGGCATGACGCAGCAAAGAAAAAAGATCAATCAATTGATTATATTGTATGTATTATTTTTTAAATGATTTCACTTTGATGATTTAATTTCCTGCTAAAAGTTAATACGAAATAAATTTGTATGTAAATAGGTATATTTTTTATGGGTGCAGCAACAGCAACAAAACTACCTTGTAAACTTTGTCTCTCTATAATAAGTAGCAAAGTAATGGAAAATTAATTAATGTGAGTGAACATTTTGCAAATGAATGAATGAGTATTACTTACTTAATTATGACAAGTATTAACTTTTCATTAAGATATGCTTTTGAGAGAAAAAAAAACGGGGTTTCATATTAAAACGCTGATTTGTCATAAGTACACACGTGGCATAGTCTTATAGCCTGGTATAATTTTGTATTAGGTTAATGACTATTATAATTAGCAAATATATAGTTGCCTGTGTTAAAACAGTAATTGTAGAATAGGAAGGAGGACACATTTTTTTAAATGAAGAAATCATCTCATTCGGCCTCAGTGTTAAAAAAAAGCAAAGGCAACTACGCAAAAGATAACGAATCTGCGATGCCTTTCCGAAAATCATTTGATTTAAAAACTTCGCCAAATCTATTTTATTTTATTTGCTATTTTGTTTTTAAATTACTTTTGTTAATTGTCTGCATGATTATCATTAAATCAATTTAAAAAATGTATATAATTTTTAAATGAAGCTTGTTATATTTTTACTCCAATCCCAAATTCAATTAAAAAAGGACAATTAGCTAATTTAATTCTTACTGCTTATCACAAAATAAATTGTATGCCTATCTATCTATTTTTAAACGGTCATTCATTAATTCATTATAATATATAATTCGATAATACACCCATTTAACATATATAGATAGCTATGTTTTCTGCTGATACAACTTTTCCAAACTTACAAAACAGTTAATTCTCCAAAAAAAACTTGTCAACTGGCTAATAAGCATGTAAGCATTCTTTAACATTTTCAGCGAAACATAATTACTATCCAACCAATTACACTACTTTTTATTTTCTTCAATTTTCGGCAAATGGACTTTGGGCTCGTTAAAAAATAAACAGCTTATTAAACAATTATTACGGTCGTCGTCATCATCATCATCATGAAAAAAGGGTTAAGACTAGACAACGCATTCATAAATACTTACAGTTAGTGTATCCTTCAAACTACACACACAGCCAGTGTCCAAGTCCAAGTTACATGAATCGCTACACGACTATAATATTACCATAGCAACTACAACAATCAAAAATTGGCAAGGCATCATACACACATACAAAAAAAAATTGATAATGGACGTCATCAATATATATCTGTTGTACTTGTAACGTAACTACGACGCATATTTATTTTTTGACTTGACATGACATGACATACTAATCAATAGTCAGTGGAGTGGAAAAAGGATAGATTAGCAATAAAAAAATC
>JAQFZH010000810.1:0-27149 GCA_034695485.1 Entomobrya nivalis
GAAATCCAAATACTAAAATTTTATCATTAGTAATTTCAACCATAAAAAGTATCAAACCCAGAGACATTATTGTAATGACAATGTTTACTTTATTAATTAAAGGAGAATATTATTATGAGTGAACTGAACTGGGTCTCTTAGTAGAAATATCATACTTTGCTTAAGTTTCCTCTTTTCCTCTTCAACACTTTTTTTATGAAATCCACACAGTTTGTATGCCAATCGATGTAGCTTAATGAACCAACTTTTTATACTTGTATAAGTGTAGGAATAGTACTTAATGTATTAATTCAAGGAGCAATATGAAATATTTATTTTTTTGTACTCTTTTTTGTAGCCTCAAATTACTGTTTAATTACTTTGCAATTTTTATTTATTTTATAGAAATATATATGTATATATATATTTAAATAACTGTTTACAGTACACTTCGTATAACCGATAAACATAAATTGTGTTTTTTGTAGTCGTTTACTAATGCTCATATTTCCATTATGCTATAAAACATAATCATTACAGTGCTCCCCCTTTTAACTTGATGCGACATCTGTTAGTTCTCCTATTGTGTTTCGCTACCATTTAAATTTGACAATGAAAGGTTGACAAATGCTTGATGTATTGTACATTTCGTCATTCTTCTATTGTGTATGAAATTCCCCAAAAGAATTTTTTCAAAATACCTTTCACCATAATAGAAAAAATGTGATGATGATCATATTTACTTTCATATTTTTTTCCTGAGAAAAAAAAAAATATATACAAAGAGGTATAGAGGTGTACACACAGTACACACAAATCCCAAATGAAAAGGAAACAATAAATATCTATAAAAGCAAATGACGCAACGCAAATATTAGTAGATAACTTCTTATATGCTACCTATCCTTCGCTGGCAGAAAAATTGATGTCACCTTGCTCGTTTTGCACTTTTATGCTCAATCGGACATTTCTCTTCTTCTTTTCATCATCAGTCCCAGTATTCATATTCAAAAAAAAATTACCAACTTCCATTCTTCTTCTCTTCTATTTTCTAGTGATAGAGTACTCACGTGGGAGCAGACGATTTTTTTTCTGATCTAAACAAAGTGCGTTTATTGAAATAGTGCGGTGTTTCATGTTCCCTCGCTAAAAGTGAATTACAAGACGTTCGTTCCACTGAACGAATGAATGAGTGACTGAATGACAATGACGGATGGATAGAGATTAGCACAATATTTCCCCCCCCTTATTTCTCATTCCACAGCCAGCCAACACAATGGCAAATATCTTTAGATGGTGTGGTATGTGGTGGTAAGTCAGTTTAGTTCAATTCAGTGAGTGGAAAGAGGGAAAAAAATTGTGCTGGTTATCATCCCATTATATTTCCATGTCATAGGCGGTCGCAACAAGAATAGTTATGTAAACTGTCTTTGTGCCCTTTTATCATTTCCTAATTATTCTTTTTCTTTCTTTCCTCATAACTGGCTTCACTGTTACTATTCTTTAACAAATATATATATATCTATTACAGTTTTTTTCTCCTGGAAATAGTCAATCATTTTTATCATTTCTTAACATGCTGGAGTTGATGGAGTAAGAAATAGAGAAGGAAGAGAGAAGGCCCCAGGTCTGATGAAAGTCAAGAAAAAAAAATCGTTCCAAGTTGAATGACTGACTTGTATTTAATAAACGGTGAATGTGATGTAGCTGTATATTCAGTAGTGTTTCTTTGAACACTTGCCCTGCCAATGCAAGTTTATTTATAAAAAAATATATTCTATTCATAATATTCATACATGCAAAAAAAGAAAGAAAATGATATGCATACTATTCTAATAGATATACCTATATTGGTTGTAAAGTGATACAGAGCGTTTGTATAAATGCCCTTTGATGGCACCCTTCAAAAGCATCGTAGAACCCAGCCACAATCCAATATCATCGAATAATCATTATTTTTTGAGAGAAAGAGACAGCAGTGTAGTGGATGCATGCTCAATAGAAGAAAAAAGAGAACAAAGTTAGCTGGAAAAGAGAGAAAAGAAGAAACTTGAGAGTGAATTCTTTTGATATAGAAAAATGTTATACATTTTCTTGAGAGAAAAAAAGGTATTCACAGTTCAGTCAAATAATAGTAGAAATTCATTTACAAGGAAAAAAGGAGTAGCAAATGTGAGAAGAAGAAGGAAAAATGTTCGTTTCTTTTTTTCTACACACGGAAGCTCCACTGTATCTGAATCTATTTCTTTTGATAGAGAAGCACTTTAAACGGAAAAAGTTGCTAACTTGTGTGATAAGTGGATAGACATCTTTGTCGTCAGTGTGATCGCTTGTCATAAAGAGAAAAGAAGGGGGAAGGAAGAAGATGGAAAATGGAACTCCTTCACGGCCTTTGCCTAAAAATTATTTTTATTATTATTACTTTATTAACAATAACATCACCATCATATCCTGTATATATGTGTGTGTATACATACATATTATGCAAGTTTGTGTGGAGCCAGTCAGCCCAAAAGGATAAAAAAATATAGGAGTCACGGAGATACTGAGAAACACACACGCAACGCACACTTCCATCCTTTCAAAGTAATACGATGAGGACGACGACAACGACGAGAGATGAGGCATAAGTGAAATGAGTAGGGAAATGAGGTGTGTACTTACCATGTTAGTAAAGTATAACTTGTGTACTGGGAAAAAAAAGTAGGGGAAACGGGAAGAAAGTTTATTCCTCTTTCCCTGCCTTGTCCGCTTTTTCTCTGTCTCTTTTTACTCTTCCCGTTTGCTATTATATGCCATGGGCAATACGGATTAGATTAGAGTTAATAAAAAGAAAAGTTTTAGTTGTCAAAAAAGGATAGAATAAAAAAAATGAGAAAAATAAAGGAAGGACGAGGACAAAGTAGAGTTTGTGATGATCTGATCAGGTTATAGAAGAGATAGAAAATGGAATAAGAAGGAAGAAAAAATAATGTTTTGGATTTTTTTTTTATGGAAGAAGGAGGTCAAACGGAAGGTATCATGCATGAATTGAACAAAGAAGAAAATAGATCAAAAACATATTTGTGTAGAAAAAAGCAAAAGAAATGCAAGTATAAGAGATGTATATCATCGCAAAATGCGTAATATTGTTGATATATTTTTTATTGTATTATTTGGAGAATTGAAATAAATTGTGCTGGAAAATTGTAGAAAAAAGTAATGAAATGAAGAGGATGGGAAATTTGTATATTGTTTGTGAGACTTAAGTGGATTGTATTACTTTTATGAGTACCCGACCCAAGCTACAAAAATAAATAAAAGACAAGGTCAGTGAAGCAAATATTTTTCTTTTCTTTTTTGTCATTTTACGTATAACCCTTTTGTTTTAACCTAGTTTAGTACAGTATAAACCTAGGATGTTTTTGAACTTAAAGTCAAAAATGAACTTTTAGCATACATTATTTTTTAACTGTGTAATTTTTAGAAATTCTGAATATTTATTTTTTGGCTTTAAAAACCGTAGAAACTATATGTCTATTATTTGAGGGATACATACATGTTTGAATGGGATTTACTTATGTATGTCTTTAGTCGTTTTGTTTACCCAATTACGCTATCAATCTAGTATGGTAGCAGAAACAACAAAAGCTGTAACTGGCTAACTAGCTGATCGAACTGAAGGTTTCTTCAAGAAGACACGTTGATGTTGTTAACGAATATTGAAGAAAGTAGAATAATTGGATAACGAGACAATTTACCTCGAAAAAAATCAGAATGAAGCTATAGTTGTTGTACTAGAAAAAAAAAGCATTATCAAATTACAAAAGAGAAAATTGAACAAGGAAAAGGCAGCATAATTAAATGAAATGGACTTAAGTGGGAAGGCAACAATAGTACACGTATATGTTTGTGTAGTTTTTTTATGTGGTAATTATGAAGGAATCCTATCCACTAGACAAAAAAATATATATACCATTGTAAGTTTATAAGGACTCTGGCTTAAATAATGATATCATTATTGGCTTGGCTTACACTACTTGTTTGGTGGCATGGCAATCAAGCTGGTGAAAGTGTGAAGTCATCATTTATGTGTAACAAGCATATATACATTACATACCTATAAACTATACACGTGTGTGGGAAGGGAAACAAAAAAAGAAAAAACTAAAGAAAAAACCAGAAGCTAACTTTGGGATTTTTTTTACAACCAATCGTTTATCCCACTAAAAATAGAATCTTTCTTGTTATTTTTTAAAAACATAATCGGGTTGCTTGCTTACACTTTTTTTTACGTCAAGAGGATAATGATTATGTATGCTTTTTTTTTCTCCTCCAGTCACTGTCACTTTTAATGAGAGTAGAATTTTTTCCCATTTATATTTTATAGACACTTGCAACAATGTTTTTTTGTGTTCTTTCTTTACACATGATAATAGTAATAATTATAGGGAGCTCTACATCAAAACGAAGTATAAAAGTAGCATTTGTTCCAAGTAAAAATTTGTAAGAAAGAAGGTTGTATGTTGGAGAATGGAAGGGAGACACAAATAATCGTTCTTCTCTCAAGTAGCTAGCGTTACTTAATAAAAATGACAATGATGAAAAATGATAATGAGAGCCCTTTTTCCTCTTTTTTTTTGTCGCTTTTCTTTTTACGAGAATCTATGAATTGTACACTTTGCCTCATCTCCTTTCGTCTGATGAAAATGATGAAGGCTGAAAAGGACAATGCTGCAGTGTCATTCTTATCGCACCATCACCATCATCACCATCACCACCCTTCTCTCACGTCACTTTTCACGCTGGCAAATAATTAAATAAAAGATGGTGCTACTACTTACTATACAGATCCAGCAAGGGGAAAAGTTTATAAAAGAAATAAGGAAAGATGTGAGTGTGTGTTTGTGTGTGTTGAGTTCTCACTCTCATAAACTGTGTGTGTGTGTGTGTAAGCAGCTATTATATTATGGCCCATATTAATATTACTATTAATAGTATTAGTGCTGTGAAAAGTGCTTTTTGTGGAGTCAAAAGTGATTTGCTTTTTCGCGAGTTCCGCTCCTGGCTTGGCTTTTCCTCTATTGTTAGTCTTGTTGTGTTGGAGGATTGGCGATTATTTTAATAATGGCTGTGTTTGATCGCGTCGCGCGATGCGATGTTGTTGAAAATGCGAGAAGGAAAACAACAAGTCTGGCAAACCTCCTAGCTATTATAAATACTTGTGGGCTTTGCTGGGGCAATATGCGATCTACATAGCTCTGGTGTTAGGGAAAAGTGGAGTGGATGATTTTGATGATAAAAAAAGAGGAAAGACAACTATGAGCAGTACTGTAAGCTATATGCTCATGTTATAACAATTATAATTGTGAAATTATATTAAATAATATATATTTTGTAAGTAGCACAGCTTACGCATCGCTCCAATTCAGTTGCCATGTCATTTATGTTATTAACACCAAAGCTTACTTTCATTAGAAAAGCGGAAGACCCTGCTTGTTCATTCGTAGAACATTGTCGGTTGGTCATGTCTACGCACCATGATGCCCTCTGTTGCGATTCTATATCATCTGTCTTCCATGTTATTACATGGTGGTGTTTTTTTTTCTTGGTGAAAGTGTCATTATAATTTACTAGCACACTAAAACACAAAAAAATACTGCGTAGTAGCCGTCATTGGCACAAAGTTTCTAAAATGTCATTTTTTGAATGTGTTGCGGTGGTGGTGCCAATTTAATAAACTATTTTGCTAGCAAATTTATACCTTCAAAATATTGTCCACATCATCATCTTTTTTTTTGCAAGTATTCATCATAAAATCATCATAACTGACGGTGATGATGGTGGGTGACGGTCATCGTAAAAATGAATCCCAGAATGTCTTTTGCATTTTTTACGACATCTCATCATGCATTGATGCTCTTAAGTGATTCTCTACTGAAAAAAAATCTGTGGGCCTGCGAACGAACGAACCAAACCCCGATTTTTTTTCTCCTCTGTTCTTCTTTTTCTTCTTGTTACTCATCGCCTTCATTTTCTTTCTTTTTTCTCCTCTCCTCTCCTCTAACATGGAAAATATAAATGGGAAATAAGAATCACTCCCAAGTGACTGGCTAAACCTCCTGCTGAGACTAAAATTGCTTCTATGTGATGCTCTTAACCACCACTTCCATCGCCAACACATCACTACTACCACCACCAGAGCTCCAAACCAAACCAAACCACCACAGCTTTTTTTCCCCTTATGAGCATATATCTCACAAAGAGAGGTTCCCTTCTCCGCCGTACTCCCCTTTATACACCGCAACGCTAACTGATATGATCTCTGTGAGTGGAAGTGAAGAAGATCCGAGAAATACGAGCACACTGGCTTCCCTTTATCTCTCCATGGGCTAACTAACTAGTTTAGATAGTCAACCAGTCAGTATGTACGTTTTATGCTACCATAAGAGAAAGTCCTATACCTTCCAGTTTTTCTTGAATGAGTGACTAAAAAAAAGTGAAGAACAAAATCTCTGCTTTGCTCTACTGTTTTTCCTACTTATTCCACTATATAGCTTGAGATTTTTTTAAGAAATGGCCCACCACCACCTCCACTACATCCCTTACTCCCTCAGCATTTTTCTTTTTAACTTATCCAACGTTCTCAACACTTTATATACACAACATTTACAAAGAAGTCCTCTTTTTCTTCTTCTTCTCCTTAAATTCGTTTTCATACGGCTTCATGCAGCTTCTGTTTTTGTTGCTCAGACTTGGGTCGACGAAAAATAAAATGTACTCGAGAGAGAAAAAGGGAAAATGTAAGAGTAAAGAAAAGTAGCGCTATTTACCTGCCCATTACCCACACCGCCAGCTTCAATACTTTGATCTCTCGAGAGAAACCGTCCACCACCTCGGGAGATTTTTTTTTCTGAAAGATAAACATATACTCAAATAGATATATATAGAATACAGATATAAATATTAAATGTTAAATTTAGACCTATCATAATCTGTATACATATTACCATGTATGTATTCTAATGTAAATGGATCCTGAGAAACTTGCAAAGTTTCCCATGAACCACCGCACTACTTTTTTCTCTCTTTTTTCCCTCTCACTTACTTAAGCCTGAATTACTAATTCGCGTTGGCAAACTGTGGAATATGTGACGTGGCCATTGGCAAAAAAATGCTCCAGACTGAGTGTTATGTGACTCCAGCAGGCACAGTACAGGGACAAGGATCCCTCTCTCTCTCTCTCAGTCTCCTTTGTCATCCTAATTTGTTGAAAGGAAGAGGAGAGCAGGAGAGAAAATCCGAAATCCTTGGGTGTTGTTGTTTTTAGGCTGTCTGTACTTCTCCGAACAAAATTCCACTCCACAAGTTTGATAATGTTCATACTATAGTCACTGTAGATATTTCTAGTATTTACCTTATACTTAACTTAAAGTACATAATACAAAAAAAAGTATGTAGTGTGCTCTTCCACCATTTTAGTTTGGTCCCTCCAAGTTAACCTAAAATGACTTGTTTTTCTCTCTGTCCCTCTCTCTTCTTCTTCTACAATGGTTTCCAGAGAGTGTTCACTTGTTTGTTTGTATACATTTTGTTTGATTGTATAAAAAAAAGACAAAGAGTCACCACATTCACAGAGTATACATGCTCCACTTTGAGTTTGTCTTCCAGCTATATAGTCTAGAAAAAACGTAGTGTGCCCTTTCCACTTAGAAAAAGAAATGTGCACTTAGGTATATTAGGAGTAACCTGAACTGCTGAACACGAAGAGGAATTTCACTTTCTTAATTTCTTACTCTCTTGCAAGTTGCAGTGTCCTTTTCAAGCTTTTCAATCCTCTAACACTCTTGAGTACATGAGGAAAATCCACAAAAAGAGGAGAGGACACGAGAGGAAAATGTGGCTTTTAAATTGTTTCATTTAAAAGCGCAATCTTTTCCTCTCTCTCATCTTAACAGCATATCTTTCTTAAGAAAAAAAGTTGTATGTAAGTACATATATATTTCATCATCACGAATGGCTAACGTAAGTTTATCCAATAGTTCAGGAGTTCCCTCATTTCCTTCCACATAATTGTCATTTCCTACCACAAAAAAATGGACATGAAGATAGTTAGGTATTTTACTGCCTATTCACGCAACTAAAAGTAAGAATGTGAACACGACACGACACTCTAAGAAACAAAAATCAAAGACTGTTCTGTTTCAAGATCTTTTTAATTGAAGAAAAGAAGAAAAAACACAATGAAATTTCATCGTTTTCTTCAAGTACTTTTTTAATTAATAAGTAATTGAACTAGTTTAAGATCAATCATCCGCTAGCTTTCCCCACGCATTTGATGAAGGCACTTGAAATTGCAGCAGCTGTGAAAGGGCAGTGTATTGAAAGAAATGATGTAATGCATATGTATTAAGATAAGAGTATATGGTACTTTACTTTGATATATATTTACACGATACGATTTTAACAATAAGGTTAAAAAAAATCGACAAACACCGCTGTCAAAACGCGAAGGATGGAGTAGAGCAAGTGGGAAGGAAGGAAAAGTATGTAAAGAGATAATCACGTTTGAAGTTTAGTCATCCCAACCATTTGTTTCCTTTTAGTCACTTACATAAGCTTCATGCCTTTTTCGAAGATGAAAGAAAAAAAAGAGAAGGAAACGAAAAGGGGTATCTTTACATGCTCTTTTTTATTCGTCTTGAACCAAGAAAAAAAATTTCAGGACGTTCCTTCTTTTTTCATATATATCTGAACAAACGGTTGTAAATTCAACAATGTAGACATATTTTGACTCTTATAAAAATGCTTTAATTATTCTCAACTTTAAATTATTATAGTGATTTTCATTGACATCCTTCGTTAATACAAGGAAACGACTTAATTGACCACTTGAACAGAAAGGATTCAAATTTTTTGTGCCAATTTTGAGCTTTATTGTTAGGTTGGCGTGAACAATGGCACGAAAACATATACACATTCATGATGATGACTGATGACGTTGTTTCTGTTGCAGAAACGGAAGGAAATATTTTCAACTGCGCATTTTGACGCTTGATTTAAAAACAGCTATGTGTGAAGTTATGAATTTTGAAGGCTTGTCTTGTGTGTGCACATCAACAACACATACAAAATTTGCCATCATCTTACGATGTGTCACGCTTGAGGACTGTCAGTGGAAAAGACAGTGTGTGTATCACGAAACTGATTAAATACCAAGGGAATTGCACCTGCAGGGAAAACTTTCAATTCGTCTAGAAAACTTGCCTAAAATATTCTATCACTTTTTTTTGTCATCTCTCAAGTTTCTCTTCATTCTTTCCATACATTTCCAATAATAGACTATCTTCGATCTTCTTTCGCATAATGCCAGTGGACATGAACATATCATCCAGATGCAAATAGATAACTGTCAACTGAAAACACAAGAGTTGCTCGCACTTTTTTTGTTGTGTCGTTCGTTCGTTCGTTCGTGCTACGTTTTTATTTTATTTTCAGTACACATCTTATATATACGCTAACAGTGTTAGCATTATTTTTGGGGAAAGCAGCATGAAAATTTCTGAGTATGTGAAATGATTTTGGTGTGACAGCCTTGAGCAGAATAATGGAAAGAAAGTAAACAAGAATTTTGTGGAAGGGAAAGGAAGAAGAAGATGCAAAAAAGCTAGGTTCTCTTTCTATATATTTTTGTTATCCTATGATCCTTCTACAAATCAGATATTTATCGTTTTTCGGGTACTATTCTCACAAGCTTCTTTCTCAGGGACGCAAAAAAAGAGGAGATTATTCAACCAGACACATAGACCTGTTTTCATCATCACCACTACCACCGTCGTCGTCAGCCAACTACATCACACCACATTCCATCAATATCGCTTTTAATCTTCGCACTGGCAATGACGATGCGATAGTAAAAGAAAACAAAATCGGGCTTGACGCCTGCATACACCAATCACATTATTCTCAATGACAAGCTATGCTATACCATCATCATCCATACTTGAAGTGTGAACAGAATAAAATATAAAACTTTTACCAAAACATTGTTTTGATGTGTTTTAGTTTTTTTTATGTCAAATGTTTGTAAGTATATTTGGAGAACTTTATCGCAAACTGCACTCATGATGATGCCAAGGATTTTTGCTAAAAGTAGAGTGCAGTTGATGTGCATAATTTACATACATGTATAATTTATCGTATTAATCTTAGGATTTTGTTTGTGCCTCGGATATTTATTGAAATTGATTATTTTTCAAGATAAAAATACATAAATAAATGTTGATTTGTAACTGTTTTAACGACTTCATTTTTTTGGCCTTTTCTTTTTTTAATGAATATTTTGGCTAATTTTTCAGTACTTAAATTAATGTGCTACTGTGATAACTTTAAAAAAATCACTCATATATCCCATTTTATTGACAAAGATTATTACTAAACATAAATTGTAAACATTTTGCTTACTCAACATTTTTTTTTGCCTTTTCTAAATACTACACCGAAAGATCAATATTCTTGGCTCCATTTTACTTACACCGTTCTGTGATCTTCTTTCCTTCTAGAGAAATGGTAGCAAATATGTAATTATAATACCTAAAATGATATTATGTTCCTTTCATATTACATCGCATCGGTTGCCTTTCCGATCGGCTAAGCAATAAGAAAAGGAATGATGTGTTTTAAGTTGTTACTATCTCTTCCAGAGAGAGACAGTTGTATAGGAAGAAAACGTGACACCTTTTTTTATTTACAAGTTTCATGATCACAGACAGGTAAGCAAGCCTGACGACGACTACACTCTCTGCCTGCCATGTCTGTAGATCCAAAAAATAAATATCGGTTCTCAAAATATAAACTCAAATGTATAAAAAATATCAGAATGTATGTATGCTTTGTATAGTTTTGTGAGAATGGCTGACTGAGAGATGTTTGCACTTTTTGTAATATGCGACAGCGACTTCTTGGAAGGCCAACGACAAAATGAGAAAAGAGATACACACACACACACAAAAATGATGGCAAAAAAAGGCGACGAGAAGGAAAGGACAAAAAAGTGAAGACAATTTAAAAGGACAATACTGCTGAGCAGACAAAAAAATATACAAAGATATTTTTATATGGCCATTGTCATGTCTGTCTGTCTAACTGTCTGTTGAAATGACTTTTATGTTTGCCCTCCTATTAACACATTTGATCTCTAATTTTTCATGCAACGTCTTAAGCATCTTGATTTTTTTTACCAAATTCTTTTCCTTCGAAAAGAATATACACCAGTTTTCTTATATGACTTATATAAAAAAAAATGTAGGTCGAGCTGATTTTCACTACATTTATAGATCACTATTGTATATGTTTTTGAAAATAAAAGTACAAAAGGCACATTAAACTAGTAAGGTGGAAAAGACAAGGTGCTAGCGTAGAAAATGATGATTGGAAAGATGTGAAAAGAAAACAAGAAATTGTTTTTTTTTTTACAAATAAAAATGTGTTATAAAAAGGTACAAGACATCCGTATATTGGTACAATTTCACTGTATCCAGAAAAAAACACAAGGTAAAAAATATTCTGTATTCATTGTTATCATTATGAAATAATGATTATCATTGTTATTTCCTTATTGCAACAGTGCTTTGTAGTTTGAACTGGAAAAATATGAATTAAAGTATATATCTCGTATGTTTTCCAAAATGTTGTCTTGAAACTATAAAATGTTTCCTAGAATTTCGAATCATCACTGTAATACACGTACACATATTATGTGCAATATATATGTTTGCTTAATATTGCAATTGTTTCCAAGAAACACATTTTTGAATTATTTCTTTTGTTATAAAAATGAAATAGTGTGTGCCATGTGCCTTTTTCAAGGAAGGCTTAACCTTGTCCAAATTTATTTTCGTAGTAAAAAAAACAATCGAACAAAACTTGTAGAGCCTTTTTTTTAGAGATTGTCAGTGTTTCAAGTTTGACCGATGGAGAATTTTTTTTATGGAATCGGTTACTACATTTATTACACAGTTATTTTGCTGACATCGAGAAGATCGTTTACGAAAGGCGTGCATCTCTTTTAGATAGGAACGACACACGATGCTAAACTGAAAAATATTAGTTTGACGTTATTCTCAATTCTCACGACTTCTCCCTTGTCGTCAAATTTTTTTATTGCTTTTATGCTCGCAGTCTGCAATTTGAATAATATCCAAACCTCATATGATAGCCAATATTATAGTAAACTAGTAAAAGTTGTAGTTTTACTTTATGTGAAAAAGAGTGGCCACTTGGCCTAAATTTGTTTTTAGAGAAGTTGAGAGGAACTAGAGAACTAGTAGATGACTAGAGATGAGTGAATGTGAGAGACATATCATGGAGAAAATGATGACCATGTGGTTGTGATGATGATGATGATTGGTGAAGAAGATTTTCTAATTCGAAATTCGAATAAGTCTAAAAAGAGAGAAAGTCTTTTTATTTATACTTTAGATTTTCCAAAAAATAAACCTGCCAAACTTGAAATATTCTAGATGAACGACAATTTAACCTCATAATAAAACTTTCAAAGTTATAAATTTAGCCGATAGTGAATATTGAATAGCGTTTATTAGACCCAGAGTATTTATTTATTTTATTCTGCAAATATTTAACTGATATTTACCCGAACAATTTTAAGTCAAGTTTCAAAACAAACCAACTCTAGTAACAGTCGTAGTCTAAGACTAGTCGTCTAAAATATCCAATAAATTACAAATTGAAGCAAACTGAATAACACAACTTATAAAATAGTTTCACTGTTCTTTAGTTTGCAAGTGTACAAAGTGTGGTGGTCTTTGTCTCCATTCTCTACTGAAGCACAAGGACAAGTGCCTACTTGATAAATTGCGAATTTCACCGTCAGTATAATAATATTCGTGGAGTTTCGCACTGATACAAATGTCATCATAGTGATAAAATATGAAGAAAAAAAACGCACTCTTGGTCTTTCAGTCGGTCAAGTCACTAACCATTAGCATTACAAATTCACAAAGTACACACACACAGTTGTAATAACAGCAGTTTTGGGAAAGCGTTGGATCGGAAAAAGGAAGGTCACAGAGAATAAAGGAGCTTTTTGATTTTAGCCGTTTACAAAACTTTTTTTTATTCCTTTTCTGGAAAACTAGTATTTTTGGGGTCATGTTCATCTATACCGCACATGCTGATGCGATGCTTCTATTCTACCATCATAATAATCATATTTACTTAGTCATCATCATCCTGACATTGATATTCAACTCTGCATATTTATCACATCTTTTTCTACAAAGTACAGTTATTCAAAAGCTATTCAACGACTTATAAATATTGCTTCTTTTTCGCTTGTGTCTTTGGCCTCTGGCACTCTCACTCCACCCCTTTCTATAAATATATGTTGTAAATGTTTACAAAGCCAACTTTTATATGTATATCATCTCCAAGTATTTATGTGCTCCTATCTGCATACTATCGCATTGGATGGTGGTTTTTAATATCAACAATATCACAATTTTTTTATCCTCTTTTTTTAGTCTCTTCCTTTTTTTCCCTACTGAACCGGAAACCAATAGGAAAAGCTGACTACTTTGTGTATATTCTTCCATTTCCATTGCATTTCAATTTTGCAGAGAAGAAAAGAAGTTTTTCCTTTCATCATTTTTTTTGGAGTCATCTTTTAACCATTCTGGCATTTTGGGTAGAAGGCTGGATGGTTGTAGTATTTTTTTGCATGTTCCATTAATAAAGGAAGAAAGCAAATAGAAAAAATATATATATTAGAAAAAGCGGAGTATAATTGCGATTTTTGTTTCTTCATTTTTATGCGCATTCATAAATAATTGTTAGGCATGGGAAAGTAGCCGAATATATGATGGAATGCGAAAAAGATGAACTTGTTCAGGAAAGAAGACTAAATCCTAAAAGCCTTACTACTAGACTGACATGTGACAAATGAAAATGAAAATATGTATTTTATGTAACTGGATGATAAAAAAGTGGATGCGACTAACGCAATCAATTCTGAAAACTCGCAGTAGAGTAGCGATAATTATAAGTAACTTACACCTGTCACGTTGAAAGTTTTGAGAAAGCGGAGAAAGTAGTAGAAAGTAACTTTCCCCATGAAAGATACAAGCAAGCAAGTCACAGCACACTACAAACCAAAAGTTAATTCTTGCGTAATAATGCGAAATAAATGTAATATGACTATATATCAAAGTCATAAAATTGAAAAGCCTCCAAAATTGTACTCCAGCCTTATTTGTTATCTTTGACTAAATACAAATCAAAACGAAATTGTTTTATACGTTTTCCAAAGATATTTAATATGCTTGTGAAGTTCAAATTAACACATGAAGAATTTGTGCACAGAAGACATCTGAGCAACTTTCTCGTTGGTATGCACGGATATAAAACTAGTTTTTATGAGAGAAGCTACATCACAAATATCGCACAAGCAAAATAGCACACAAAAAACGTGCCACACGTAACGCTTTTCAAAGCTTTCGCTCACACAATCTTGTCAATAAGGAAGTAATACTATTACAACGTAATATAGGATCTTCTCAGAAACTGCGTAGTTATCATTTCCAAATGTGTGCATCATCCGAATTGTCAGAGAGCCATAGTATATGACTTGTATGCACATGTAAATGTAAATGATGCTAGTACAATCATCACGTGTAATATATGCGAAACACTCTGACTAAGTCAGTACTCAATTGAGACAAACCAACTAAAGAATAGGAATCAAGCGTTGGATTAATACCGTGAGAATAGAAATTTAAACAATAAAACAAATATGTATCTATTTTTAGCATCACCTTCAAAACAGATAATCATCTGCCACCATTGACGCTCCCTGCAATACACGCGTATACACTCAAGTTTACGTCATGTGAATGTGAGCAAAGGGGAAAAAAGAGGAAAATCTGCTTAAAAACTTAAACTGACACACAATAATGTACACGTTTAAAGTATAGATAAATAATAGATGCAGCATCAGTACAACGTAAAGCCCTCAACAGACACGATGAGTGAGAGGAGAGAAAAGCACAGAGAGAAACATGCCAAAAAAAAATTGTGTACCCTTTTTTTACGAACACGGCGTATAAAATAATGCACATTTCCCCCAAAAAAAGGTACAAAAACAACTGCTCCTTCTTCTGCATCTGCCCAATACGATGCAGCATTGAAAATGTCTGGTCTATAGTGTACTTGTGTAGTACAGGAGAACAAGTTGGGTGGATGGATGGTGGTTTGCTTTCACCGATATTTTATTGAATTCTTCTTTCACCGTTTTTCTTCCACTTGAGCAAATACCTTCCTCTTAACGCCTACCCATAATCCCTACATCCCACTCCAACTCCTATAAGTCAACAGCCATGTTATATAGTTTATATTGTAGAATATTGAAAAAAAAACAAGTGGAGAGCTAAGTATGCAGCTGCCTTTTCCAGCAAAGAAATAAATCGACACTTATCCAAAGCAAGACGTTGGCTTGTACAAATATTGAGCATCCATTTTGAAATGAGTGTACATATTTATCTTTTAAAAAATTGATTTCCAATGTTGAATGTGTGCTAAAAAAACTTCATTTTCTTGTTATTTAGGTAGTTATTTGGTGGTTGGTATAGTGAAATGACTTTGTACATTCCAAAGTGATTTTTGTAAAGCATATTTGCATACTGTTAAACAATTGGTCATGGTAAATGAAATAGTAAGCTATGTATAAAATGGTGCTTTTCCGTAGTTAGTCTAACTTATTGCTCTATCAGTATCACCGTAACCAACGTTTCAGTGGGGTCAAAGATTTGTGTTTGGGAAAGGGTTCGTCGAGGAGATAAAATTTAGTGGTCACGTTGTATCGTTTGTTATGCATATTTTACTACAGTTTATCTGATAGCTTGAGATAGCTTGATATTTCTCTCGTATCTTGGTGTCATATACAGCGGCGTACATTCGAATTCTTACAAATTGTTGTACGGTGACGAGAATTTGTAATTGGCCTGCAGGCCATGCTAAACAAAAATTCTTGAAATTTCCCGGTGACGCCGTTACCGTGTCACGTAAGAATTCGAACGTACGACTACATATGCAGAGGTTTAATGTGTGTTTCTGTTTTAGTAGAATTACGTGATGTGTGTGTGATGTAAGTGGGGAATTTTTTTTGTGAGTTGTGGCGTGGTTCTTTGGTGGTGGTTATATAGCAGTATACAAGGCAGATCCAAATATTGTTGTGTATTTTATGCTTATTTTTTCTGGTGTATATCTGCCAGTGCCAATGCTGTGTGTGGTGTACCATGGACCGACGATGAGTTCGTAAGGCGAAGAAGCAGGATGCATGCAGATATCCCTGTGAAAACGACCGCTGCGCTGAAATCACTTTGAAAACGTTGCTCCTATATTTTTCATAAAGACCCTTTCTTTGTCGTCATAACGGCCGTAGATTTTATACAGTTTTTGTACTAAATGCTTACTTAGACTGGTGAATGGGGTGAAAGATTTATCTGGCGTGTCTCATACACACACAGACACACTTGCCTAACTACGTAACTATACAAAGCAAAGTAATACCTCATTAATACCTTTTACTCATTTCACCCACTTAAGCAAAAAGAAACACATATGGCTAGTCCACTGCTGAATTTGCATGCACAGAAAAAGGAACAGTCTCTTCCTTTGGATAATAAGCGTAATATTTAGGGGTGGAATCCACATAATTGCTAGTTAAAAATTCAATTACTTGAATAGATCGAAGATGATGGTGATGATAGTGGGGGTATGTAGAGTTACATGAATGAGATATAGAACATAGTTCCATATACATCCATACTTATCTTTCCAATAAACTCGTTATTTTTACGAGTCCCTTTAATTAGTGATTACATGCTTGGATTTTCTAATTAAGTTGACAATAAAAAATCACTTGCGATGCGATGCCAACATTTTTGGAAAGCATTTGCTGTATTATGTACAATGTATATATAATATATGGCTATAATTTAAATTGGTTTATAGTCAAGTCAGGACCACATGTATCTTGTATCCACAAAACGGATGTCCTCAATATTTTATAATAACCTAATATATTGAATTGCATTGTTCAAATGATGCAGAACAAATTTTTCTCAAGGTTGGCTTTGTTTTCATCATCGAAAGTTTAGTGTTTTTTGCATGTAAAAAATATTATGCAAATGGAATCCAGAAGAAATTAGATCCTCTTTACATTATTAAGAATTTCTAATTATGAGTTAACTCATGGCTTACTGCTACAAGACCTGTTGTGGTTGTAATTGTAAAAAAAAGTTTACTGCAACAACAACTTTTTCCTATGTAGGTTAGCCTTGCAGACGAGGCGAGGTCTAGCCTTCTTTTCTCTTTTATTTTGGACAATGAGTGAGTATAAAGCAAGTTGACAAAAGTGATTGAGACACAGCGGAAGAAAATGGAAGGATGATGGGTAATGGTGGCAATAGTAATCGTTTTGGTGGTGGAGGTATAATATCTTGATATTATTATCATACACACACGCCTTTTTTATCACAAAAAAATACTTTGAGACCGAGTTGCTTTCTTTGGAAAGAATCCTTTGCTTCCTGTTCCTTTTCTTTGGGTTTATTTTTTCCCCACGTACTCATACATTACCGGAATCACTTTTTTTCCCCTCTGTGTGCACCTGCAAGCATCAGCAAGAAAATGAAATTATCAGGATTACGTATTGCTTGCAAGAAAATAAAAAAAGGAGGACGAAACGAATGAGAAGGAAGAAGAAAAAAAAGGTCAAAAGCATAGACAGTTAGAGGACTATATAAGCAATGTAAAGACTAGTAATAACAAAAGAAAATGGTATATAAGGTAATGAATGTTATATGCTACCTTTTCTGTACATTACTTACGTCTTCTTCTAAGTGGACACTCACGTTTAAGGACAACTGTGTCCTATAAAGGCAAAATGTATAGAGGAGAAGGGGGGAGAAAAACCTTGCAAGTATTTGCAGAAATGATAGGGTTATACTTCTCGTACACAAGTAAATAGTCCGGAGCTCTCCAAAAACACCACTACAAGTCGTCTTCTTCCTACTTTTCCCCATTATTATAACTATTATCTTCATTGTCATCATTTTTGGGTCTAATCTTGGGAAAACGTATGTGCACCCTTTTTCTGTCGAACTAGTCGTTTATCTCTCTTCCTGTTCAGACCTCTCCTTTTTATCTCTCTCTCTCTCTCGTTTCTATAGTCACTTTGCGCATTGTACAATTTAGCCTTATGTATATTTTTCTTATATTTTCCCAAGTAATTTTAGTACTATAATATCTCTGCATTATATATCTACTCTAGTATTATATACCGTATCGACTTCCATACACATTCATCCACCACCACAACGAGTCATGGTATCATACATTATTAATATTATCATCATTGTCATCATCATTGATATTACATTACGTGGCCACTTGTACACCACCAACTTAACCTTTAGACATTCATTCCTCGTTTCAGCAGCAGGAAAAACCAGCGAAGGCATTAAATAAAAAAAGAGATAAGTAATCCATTTCTTTTCATTGAACTTTTTTTCTTCGTATCCTTCACCACCATCATCACCGGATGTAGACTAGAGAGTAAAAATACACAGATTATACATTACTTTAACTTAAAGACATCCTTCTAAGACGTTACGTTATGCACTCATTTTTGTTAAATGAAATAACTGGAATTCATGCGAAGTCAGTTTTGCATTTTATTTTTCTGCAGAAAAATAAGTCAAAGTAGACCATGCATTTTCACGTTCGTTATAAAGAAGGGTCGATATGTAAAGATGTAAAAGTGATGGACACACGACACACAGCCAAAACGTATGACAGAGACAGAATGCTTGTTTTTTAGTGATGACACGATGTACAGAAATCAGACATACTTCTTTTTTAGCGGGACCCGGGGATCTTTCTATGATTATTATGACATTTACATGTGAAACTGAATGGGCAATGTGAGAATCATTGAAAAGACCCCCGGTCCCGCTAAAAAAAAGAAGTATGTCTGGTTGCTGTACCACTCACAGTACTTAATAAAGGTATTCTATATTTTTATGTTGTACCACATAAAAGCAAGTAATACCTTTGCTCATCCTATAAAATATGTGATGATGAGCTATTCCAGCATATTATATTTTTGCTAACTTAACTTGACATCGTAAAAAATTCACATGTCGTCAACTTTTAGCTTGTTCGCTCATACTAAAAAAAATCTAGCTTTTTTCCCTGCTCCCGAATGGTCTTCAACTACAACATATTCTTGTGCATACATATTTGTTACGCATGAGATACGTCGTTGAGTGTCACTCGTTTTGTTAGTAGTTATGTCTTTTCTTTTTTACAAACAGAGGGCAAATAAACAACGATCCTTATTGTATGCATCATCATCATCATGAGATAGGCTACACGGTTGTTGTCTTTTTTTGTGCATCCACTTTTATTTCATTTTTCTCCATGTTCACTTTCACGTACATAATATATATGCAAGTATTTTTGTCATTTTATAGTTTAGTTTAAGGCATGTTTAACGGGCCATGTAAATACGAGAAAAAGGGGTTAGTCGTTGATAATTTCTCCTACTGCATCGTTGATTCATCGTTTATTGTTCAGTTTTTAAGGAAATTAATGGCTGTACACTCTGCATTCTTATGACTGTTGGTGACGGCAGCATAAACCAGTGAAAGTACCATACCAGTAAGGCTGGTTAAAAAAAATTGCACATAAAAAAGGATAACAAATTTATTATTTGCTTGTCTCAAACGGAAAGTCTAATATAACACGTCAGAGAAACTAAAAAGCGAGAGAGAGAGCAACGTTTTACATAAAATTGGTATTGACTTGACGCGAGTGAGTGTTATGTTCTCTGAACAAAATATGTGAGAAACGAATGCAGAGGAATGCAGAGCGAGAGAGAGAGAGACGACTTATCTAATAACAAGTTTTACGTCGTAATGTTCTCTGTCGTTCTGCTTTTTGCCTTTTATTGCAAATAATTTATGTCTTAGATATGCACGGTAGTTAAACCTTCATCCATAATAATATTGTAATTTACGAAGCAGTTCTTAATTATCTCGAACACGTCGAGTGTTTTCGTGTACAAGTATGCTTATCTGTGTATATAATATATTTCTAGTTTAATCACCACTCTCATATTGGCTCAATGATCATCTTATAATGATTTCGTAAAAGGGATTCTAAATAATCTCACCAACTTATTTCCAACTAAAGCACACATTCAAACCAAGTTTATTTTGTGATCGTAATGTTACCATGTGAAACATTAAGTTGAAGTAGATGATGATGATGATGATATGATATGCATGTAAGTGAACTTCACGGAACCATAGTAATGATGAGACTATCAAGAAAATAAGAGCTCTTCAAAATCAAAGACTCGCACAAATCCTTTGATGGTTATGCTCAGCGACAAGACAAAATAATTATGATGATGAGAAAAGTATCATGATTCAACTCTCTTTCCATCTCTGTAAAACGAATTGGCTTTCTCTACAAAATACTTATGTGGTGTGGTGTAGTGCGTGCATCAGTCAGTATATCTGTTTATAATAATTGTGGTGGTGGTGGTAAACAAAAAATTTAGTGGGTTTCTTCTCGATACTTCATCATTTGATAATTATTTAGAGATATTATGTTGTGAGGAGAAATTTCAGAGTACAAAGTTTGTGTACAAAAAAATACTAATAATATAAATTAATATTAGAGACCTAATATTGATTTTGATGGTTGTATTCGTCATGGTTAATCATAAGTAATGGCTGAGGATTGAGATAGATGGATACATTTAATGTAAAAAAAATTGTTCAAGGTTTTTTTCTCTACATACTTATCTTGATGCTCTTTCATCCTTGATTTTTTTTTCTTGCTGTTTTTTTATTTGTCTAAGTTTTCTCTTGAGTACAATTATTTATGTTGTTATCATTGTTAGATTTTTCATGTTTCTCCATTTTCTCTATCTCCGGTTTAGCAAAAAAAAAACAGAAGTATTCTCTTACCCGCTAACATCACTCATCTCTGCTCTGTATTTACTCTTTGTCGGTAGTACATAGATAAACATTTGAGTATACATAAAAAAATAATATGGAAACTCACAGGAGCGGAAATGAAAAGTTTTATTTTTATTTTAGTTGCTTGTTTTTCTCTTTTCTCAAGATCCCCATACATACTTGACTTGATGGTGATTTGATACTGCTTGCTTAGGTTAGTATCTTATTTATATTCCACCATGAAACATTTACAAGAGAGTATCTAAATGCGATGATTGGGATGGCATGATGATGTCGATTATCATTTCTTCATACATCATTAATTCAAAAGTGTTTAGGGAAGATTTGAGTGTAAAAAACGTGGAATAGCAAAGCCACCAAAACAGACTGATTGTTTGTTTGCGTTTTCCTTTTCATTTGTCTTGACTACTTGGATCAATAGAGTAACGTCTTGTATTTATTCCATTTTTTTTTAAAGATTGAACATTGAAAAATTGAAATTAACATTTGCATCAAGGTGACTATCAAAATATTGATTATATTATGTATGAGGTAATGTATACGACGCAAACGTTACAGGATACAACAGCAACATGTACATTTTTTTGTGTGTAAATTACGCTTTTAAAAATGTATCGCCTCTCTCGCTGTCTAGTCTTTCTAATGGGTCTATTGGGACATTAAAAAAAATACTTGCAGCTTATGTACATAAAGCAAGTTTTTGGTAATAGGGAAATTAATGAGATGGATATTTAGGTTTATGTGCACCCCGGAAAAAATACGATGATGAGGATGCATGTGAAATGGCGCCAATGCGGCCATTTGTTTATCTTTTCACATCTCAACTCAATCCGTAGCGTTTTCAAGAAAAAGCAGCTTTCTTTTTTTTTCCTTTAGTGTTGCTTTAAAAATCAGCAGAATTACTGGGAAGACTGGTAAAAGTGGGCCTGAAAGAAATCTAATAAAAATTTACAATGTACAATGAACTGTATAAGTAAAGGAAGTAAAAAAGTGGGTAAACTTTTAGTGACGGATGGACGGACGCAAGACTGAAAAAAAATATATTTGAATTAAGTTACAAGTTAAATAAGTAATACTTCTAATTGTATTACTTGGTATGCACGTGGAAGCGGAAGAGGAAGTAGATGAGAAAAATATACATGTACAATAAATTATTTTTTATACTATCGTGTGGTTAATCACGTTGATTCGCATGAAATAATTTTGCTGGTGAACCGGAACCTATTGCCTTCATATTGTGGTTCTTGGAAATGCTCTAATTATTCCCCAAAATAACATAATTTGCACGTTTTTATCTACTATAATGATTACTATAAAAGTAATGCCAGATATCAATGCTTATACAAAATAAATTATTTATTGTTTCCAAAGTTTTACGGTAAACTTGACCTTTTTTTCCATTTCCAACAAGTTAATCTATTAAGCTGATAATAATACAGGAAGAGTATTAAAGGCTAACTTTTCCCCACATTTCATAACTCTTTTGATTGAAACGGAATGAAATGACCGATGGATAGTGGTGGCAATCGTCCAGTCCAGTTTTCCTGCTTACTGAACTTGTTGAACCACGGAAAAAATTAACATTATGTATACTTTTCATACTACTTTCAATTAAATAAATAGTGAAGGGTAAAATAAATACAAATTTATGCGACAAACGTTTTCCATGTTCTGATTTGTACCTTTCTGTCATTGTTCATATTTTTAGTTTGTTTTAAAATATGAAGGTAGTATTAAAATTCCTATGAAAGGTGCACATGATACTAACTACTGAGTAAATGCATACAGAAACCAGGCATACTTCTTTTTTTAGCGGGGCCAGGGGTCCTTTCTTTGATTTGATTTTCGCCTACTTGTAAAACTGAATGGAAAATGTGAGAATCATAAAAGGGACCCCGGGCCCCGCTAAAAAAGAAGAAGTATGTCTAGTTTCTGTACCTAAATCCCCTTATATCATGTTTCATATATGTACAAAATCCAATGTGTATATAATACCAACAAAATGGAAGTCAAACATTTTCAATAAATCGTTTATACTCCAATTCCAAGGCTTCTGCATAAAAAGAAAAAAAGTATCACACTGGATGTAATTCTACACAAGTTAATAGAATGCGTGAACAGAGATCACGAAAAGAAGAGAAGAAAACGACTAGAGACGCGTGAATTGACTACACTGTATGTATGGAGTCAAAAAAAAGCGATGATGATAGTCGTATATATTCTTGTCTGCTTACTTTGTACACTTCCTTATTGTATCGCATCTCTCTGTCGTAGAGAAGCCAATGATGTGGAAAAAGGGACGAAAAAAAATAAAACGAAGAAGAAACCAGATTTTCATTTTTTTCTACTCGTTTTCCCCTTTTTCACATGAAAAAAAATCCTCATCATGATGACGACGATGATAGTATAGTGATTGTAAAGCATCACTGATTCTCTCTCTCTCGTCGTCACCACCACCACTCCAAAACTCCACCAGCGACACAAAAGAATGGAATAAAAAAAATCCTAATGTTTTTTCCCTCTTTTTTTCTGTGTTCATAGCTCTTTATTTAATTTTGTCCGATATCTCTCGCTGAATCACAATGTCTCTCTTTCTCGTCTATCCTTTTTTTTCCTCTTCATCTCACTTCTCGGTTTGTTCTTATCATTATTATTCCCATTTTCTCTTTTACTTCTGTATGTCTCTTTAGTATATTTTTTTGCTAAAAATGGATTTTACACCAAACCTCTTTCACACTCTATCTTACAATTAGTGATGATGATCTAGCGTGTTGATTTTATGGATTATATGATACTGAAAATAAAAAAAACTGTTTCGTATCGTGTATATTCCAGATTGCTTCTAGAGACTCATGCGATCAATCTGAGTTATTTTTCACTCTTTGTATTTTGTACATGTGTCTCCTAAAAATGTCGAAGTTGCAACTGCGACACCATACCACCGAGAGACTTTTAGTCAATATACGGCCATCACTGTAAAAAATAAAAACCCAGTGTATATACTTTTTTATACTGGAAAATAAGTATAAAAGGTTGGTAAAGAAGGTCCTTAAACTATGTAAAAGGAAAACAGGATGCGATAAAAAAGGGTGAAAGTGTTGCTGGTGTTGTGCTGGTGTTGGTGGTGGTTACATTTATGACGTAAATTATTAAGCAGCAGAAGAGCTGTTTTCATGAGATGGTTTTGAATATTGGTCCGTCTGTCTATAACCAAAAACCAGGAACTGAATTTCGATTTGGAAAGAAGGGGCTTTTTTTTGAAGGTGTCATCTAATGTATGCATGATTGGATGTCTAGCTTCGTTCGTATGTACAAAGTTTTTAATACACGTTTTGCTACTTTTATGCATGCCAGCCAATAAAGGTCCTTTGTATCGTATCGTAAGTATCCCCGAAACGAAATCCGTCTCTGATGCATACGGTTTATTTTTTTTTACTATGCAGTCAAGTCCCCGAAAAGAATATTGTAGAAAAGCATATTGTGTTTTGTAGTCTACCTCAAAGATTGTCAATTATGATGGTTTTTGATGGTGGTGGTGGTAGTGCGGTGGTAAAATTTGTGGCGGGCTTATGTGTGTGTGTGTTCGTATGTTTCGGTTCAAAGTACTTCCCCTCTCGTTGTGCTTGTGATGTGACGTGACGGTAAATATTATGCAGAAAAAAAAATTGAGTAGCGAGAAAAGCTACTAACTGCGTGCTTTTTTGCTATCACACTACTTTCTCTCATTTTTTACTACTACTTATGCTGCACTACATTTGAATTTTTATGGAAAATCAAATATTCCGATTTGATGATGAAGGTCTTACTTTTCTGTTACATGCTGCAATAATAACAGTAAAAAGAGCTTGTTTGCAGAACGAAAAAGTGTCATTACTAAGTATTAATGTATGTTGATATTTATTGAGTTCAATGGCCATGAATGTATTTATGTATGTCCGTCCGGCCCTCCGTCCACATATTTAAGTACTTTAACTGGAATAGTTAGAAGTTTTCATAAATTGATTTCTCGGCAATAGGTAAACGACAAACATGACTCATCGTCTAATGCATTTTTTTAGCAAAAAAGTTTGACCCCAATATTTAGAATTTCTCGGGCAAACAAATTTTTTGCTGGAATGTAATCAGTCCATGTCCTTGTGTGTCTCAAACTTTTAATGCATTTCCCAAAATAATACTTAACGATCCATAAATTTCTCATGGAAACATTATTTTGTGAAGTTTACACTCAAAGTTTGAATTTGTCCTTTGCATGGCTACTTACTTATTACATTTACAATGCACCGGTTATCACTAATATACCAACATCCCATCATATCCATTTATTACTATACCCCAAATGTCCACCTACATAACATACTTCAAACTTTCTGCGTGTTTCTCTGCTTTCTTTGTCATTTAACGAATGTTTGTATCCTATTTATTTGAGCTATCAAAAACAAAAACTACTCTAAACAACTTGAGACCGGAATAGGTAATGTTCGTGCATAGGTCATCATCATCATCATCAACATAAAGAATTTCCGTTCAACCACAATCTTCATCGTCAGTCATTACCACTAACAAAAACACTGTCATTTGCATAGCCATTAAGTGTTTGACGCAGACAAAGATGAAAACTCTCTGCTGTTGTGGCGAAAAACTGTAACGATTGGTGGTATGGTGTTCATGTTATGTTGGCATTTGATTATCTTGAAGTGGTTAGGTACTATTGTATAAAAAGTTGAAACGTTTGGTTTCGTACAAATTGTAGTTAGCTATGTAATTGTACATCTCATGTTCAGTAAATAAATATCCTCTCAAATTAAGTAGACTTCAGTCATGTCAGGTAGGAATCAAGGGGGAAAGTGAAACAAAACAGGAAACTACGTTTTAAGCGAATTCCACTGATTTAAAAAAGTTTTATCATTTCTGTGTATTGGCATGGTTCGTAGTGACGGTGAAATAGCCGCTTACTTATATCGTGTCTGGAATCAGGTTTAATGCTCTCAAAAACAAATCGTCTTACAAAATTATTCCCCAATATGCCTTGTATATAAATTTAGCCCTAAATTTTAACTGTATGTATGAGGATATATATATATATATATATATTAAGAAAGTGCAATAACAAGTATAAAAGAAAAGGAGAACAGGCGCTTTGAGCACCGATTATTTGTGCCAATACTTATATAGCAGAGAAGGAAAAGGATGAAGTGTTATTAGAAAAAAAGTAAAGTGAAAGGTGATGTCCAAGTCTAAGAATTCATAAGGGTCTCCATCGCATCATCACAGAGAACAACCAAAATGCCACATGCCACTTGGTCGGTTTGGTTAAGACGAAGGTTTTTTTTCTTCTTCTTCGCAGTTTATTTTTTTGGATGGATGGTGGAAAATAAAAGTTGCACAATACATTTCAATCGGATCGGCATCTCCAGAAGGAATACTCCAGATGAAGTTGTCGTGAGAGTGAAGTAACATTGCATTTTGTATAGGAAGTTATTTTTTTGGGATAAAATGCACAAGCTATATAACTATATGAACAAAACTCTCTCTTGAGAATATTAACAGCGGTATTGCGATGAGAGATGTTGGTTGGTGGGAAAAAATATATAGTCTAAATGGAGTAACGACTGCAGGAGATTTTGAGAGAGAGTGATGGCTCATGTTTCATCACATACATACCTGAGTTCTGCGTGTGTGGTGGATGGATGGTGAAAGTGAAAGGCAAAATGATTATGTTTTTCACTATCACTCTTCCATTAATACTTATGGAGAATGCACTAGAAAATTCACAAAATATTCTTCGGGCCTATTTTCTCCTTTCTCTCTACCAAGACGACCACACCACGACGACCACGTCTTCAAGTATATTAAAGAGGAAGAGAAACATTCAAGTTGAAGACGAGATCAGAGCATATGGTATGGTAATTTTAGATGTTTTGTGGGAATGACACATTCATGGTCAGTAGCATTAAGACACACACGTGTGCCTACGTGTTTAAAATTCGGAACATCTGGTCGAGATTCTAGATTTCTACAAGAAATGAGCAACAAAAGGACCACAAAATCACACTTTCACTACATTCTAAAATATCTATCCACCAAAATATATTTGCATGCATTACAGTAAATAATTTTAGG